>JACJUY010006639.1:0-13144 GCA_014220935.1 Platorchestia sp. MABIK
TCAGGGGAAAATTCTTGGGTTGGGATAAGGCAGGAGGACATAACGGCTGAGCAACTGAGAGATACATCCTGCTCTCAAGGCTGTCATTAGTGCACTGATCCCCCCTGTTTCCCAGCATGTAGAAGGGCAGCGACAACACGCATGGGGAACTGGTGGGAGGCATTAGATAGGGGGATTGGGGATTTTTTGAAGAGGCGGGGAGGGAGAGAGGGCGTTGCTCAGGGGAAGGCACCCTCCGTCTAAACCCAGCTTAAGAAGTGCATTTCGGTGCGAGACCTTACCGTCACTCGATATTGCCGTCAATGATCAGTTGAGCACGGTGGTGTGAATATCATCTCTCTGTAAAGGTTGACGAGGTTTGCCAAAAAATGGGTGTTCTGAGTGTGCTCAGACAGAGCACAAAGCGCTTTGTTCAGACACGAGGCTTCAGTATGAGTAAGTAATTTTTTTTATTCTTGTAAGGCAGAGTAACAGAAGTTCCGAAGACAACTGTGGTAGATCATTGGGGCAGTGACAACTGTAAAGTAAGAATCTAGTTATTATTGCTGATTTTTTTCTTAATGCTTGAAGAAACAAATACAGTTGTATTGTAAGTTGTATTCCAGCACTAATTTGAATAAGATAAAATCTGCCAAGTTCACTCAGGGAAACAATAATTGTACCATTGAGAAATATTGACTCCTTAGAGGAAGATGTGAGGGAGGTACTGAATTGGAGGTTAGGTAGACGTTCTGTTTGTTGGACGGAAATTAGTATTTTGTTTGAATGAGAATAAATATGTTTTGTTATGCACCATGTATTTTGGCTCATTGCTGTCATGTTTTTCAGAATTTTAAATTGTAATTTGAGGTGCAGTTTCAGCCCAAATGGTAATTTGGGCATCAGTTCTGTACCCAAGATCAAGCATCTCAAACTATAGTTGACTGTTGCAGTTTGCTTTGAAAATGGCTGGGTAATAATGACAATATCTAGGATACTATTGCATTGAACAATTTACTCCCTAGTTGTGAGTTAGAAGTTTGATTTTTCCATCTTTAATTATGTATTGCAGATATTACTTTGAGACTTAAGCAATGTCATTAGACGAAAAATTATGGTAAATATTAAGGTGAAGTTACTAATTGTTTTTCAAATTTTTGTTGTATGTATCATGATTATTAGATTGAAATAAATAACTTTTTTATACACTTGCTGAAGGAAATGAGTATTTTACAAGTTATAGCGGTAAATTACTTTCCGTAATTCTAGTCTTTCAATCAGGAAAAATTGCTTCAAGGGAAGGCTCCGATAGAATCTCTGTTTTTACGCGCTCAAATTACTGTTATGTTAGGTAAGGTCATGTTATGTAGCCTTAAGTTACTTTAGGTTATGTTAGTTATGGTTAGGTCAGTTCAGTTTTGTTATGTTACGTCACCGCTATTCGTTGAATACTCATTTCTCCCCAAAGTGCATAGAATAAAAGTTACTTAATTCAATCTATTTACCATGATTCAATCTAGAAAATTTAGGAAATCGATCAAAACCTTCTCCTTAACATTTACCAAAATGATTGCGGTAAATCTCTTCAGAACAATAAATTAGCTTATGATAACTTACAAGGATATTTTCTTTTCAACAACTGAAATGTTGATTCCTCTATGTTTTAGGCATGAAGAATGGTGGAGACCATCACCCTAGAACCATGGTGATTACACCCTCCAGATGGCAATGGCATAAATTCAAGGTAAGATGTATGTTCATTATTTTGACATTTAATTATTAACCTTTGTTAAAATAAGTATTGAAGTACCAGTTCATTGATGCCATGTAAAAAATTAATTATAATACAGTAATTTACTTGATGCCTCATAGGACAAAACTCAGTGTAGATTATATGGTTATTCTGTGTTCTCTTCCATCTATTGCTAGTCGTGTGCCCCTTTATTGTATCTCTGGGAATTAAAACTGATAGGAAGGAAATGTGAACTCTCAAGTTAAGGGATAGGTAGGTATTTTTATTGACAAGTAGAATGGGATTTTTGCTTTGTCAGACCATATTTTCTAAGTTTCCTGCTTTCCTGTTTTTCAGCACCTATTACTTTCTTCCACTTTAATCCTATTTTATTTATGTAATTCATAACCTTTTGTTTCTATATACAAGGAATTGTGTAGGAAAACATACCATGAGTATAGGTTTTTATATCCTCAACCTCATAATAAATGATGCCCTCATCTTTTCCCTTTTTAGAATACTTTTGTTGGGCTTAGCAAGGCTTAAACTAATTTATAGTCAAATCTTCTATTCATGCTCTTGGTTTTTATATGGAAACCAAACCTAATGTGTTGTGACAATTTTACACATGTTTTACACATGCCCATTGTCCATTTTTACACATGCCCATTGCACCTGAATACTTTATACATTTATATCCTTCTGACAAGAGTTCCATAGCATTTTCTGCAAGTTCTATTTTTGAAACATCACCATTTTTATAGTTTCCATTTCAGTGACTTACAAACACTTGAATTGAATATTGGGTTGAAGTAAGGTGTGCATAATATACATCTAACTCTGAAATAAATTGTCACTGTATAGGATCAAGTTTGGCATATATGAAGAGAGCATAGAACACTTCCTTTATGGAATGAACTGAATTTGAATGTTAATAACTTGTTCTAACATTGATTTGTGTTCTGTTCCTTGTGAACTTGATATTTGATATTTATCAAGAGTGTTGCAGCTAAAGTGTAATACCATTATTTCATTTTAAAACCATCCTCAACACTCTCATCATTTTACTCAAATTAGTTGCTGTTTTGTCTTGCTTGTTTGTAAGTCCTTTTTACTCATGCTGTTTAGAAATTCTTAAAATATATCCTTTTTTGCTTTATTTCTTTTGTATTTCATTTTAATGTTCGTATGTTTTACCGATGTTCGGTGAAAATTAGAAAATCCACCTGTGTTCTATGTTTTAATGATCCCATTTAGTCATCAATTTTTTTTTTTTGAAATTGTAGAACAAATATATCAAGCAAATGCTTTAAAGAATATGTTCCTTAGTTTATTTGCAAATAATTGGATGCTTAGTACAGCATGACTATCAAAACAGTACAGTAATGTCAATAGTCTTATCAATACCAGCCTTAGAAGTAACCTATTATGAACCTGCTTGTTGCCCACATTCTTACCTCATTTTCTTACTCAAAATTGACTGGGACTCAGTTTAGTATTCATCAGCATGTTTAGTTCAGTTAACCTCTATACCATGTTTGTGCTGACAGAACTTGCTCAGAGCTTGACTTGAGCTGCAGGCATCTGCAGCACAGGGGACTGAAAACTAAAAGTGTAAACTAACAACTTGACCGATATATATAATAAAACTGGCAGCTCCAATGGGCATTGAGTCAGCTACAATTTTTGTGTCAATATTTCACTGTAGTTGGTTAGTTTTGATGTACCTGTTCATTGTTTTAAGAAGATTATTAGTTTGAACCTGAAGAACTAATTTTTATCTTCCTTGGATTTATTGGGAGAAAGTTTGAGAAATGTTCCATCATTATAGCACTATGTCATCTGGAATATGTGTTCCCTTGTTTTTAATTATCAAGGATATGTCTTACAAGATATGTAACTCGCATGAATAAGTGCTATCATAGGGTCTATCAAGTATTCAAGATCTTCTGTTTCCCTTTTCTAATTTAAAATTAGAATTTTATCTTCTAATCATGAAATAACATTTGTGTAGAAAGCTTCAGGAAACAAATTTGCATTTTTGAAATAACCTTGAAAAATTGTCTTTAGAATTGATCAGAGCAAGAACTAGTGAATATGAATCAGCTCACCCATTCAAAGTGCAGTACTTTCACTGCAGTTATGTGATCATGTTCAGTTATTTATAAAGCAAGAACTTATAATTTAAATGGGAAAATCAGTGTCAAAAGAATCAAACTGTACCTTTTAAAACAAATAGGAAATTTAAATTGGTTTTAGACTGTAGTTAACACCATCAAATTTTCATAGTAACCCAAAAATGGTTGACAATGAAAATGCATCCTTGCTGCTGCATTCTACTACAATCTACACCAAAAACCCTGCATGCATGGCAGTGGAAAGTTTGAACAATTGCAGGACATGCTTCACTTCTACACAATGGTGGGCATCATCCCCCTGGGGCTACTGACGTTGTATGTCAACATCTTCATCGGACCAGCAACACTGAAGCCCATTCCTGAGGGTTACCTGCCAGGAGAGGATGAGTACCACAGGGTAAGTGTGGTTTGTTCATAGCACTTTGTAATCTCCAGATTATGGACTAATAGTGACCTTGTTGATTAGGTGGTTGTAATACATTGAAAAAGCCTAGAATTGTTCTGAGAATAGAGCTGTTCAGTTCAGAAAATTGTGGTCTAAATGTTGTTCTTACCCTGACATCTTTTTTTTGTATCAAAGAGTATGACCAAAGTGAAGCATATTTTTGAAAGTAATACCAGTTTTTCCTTGACCAAAGCATTGCGCCATATCTAAGAGCTGAGCCTCATAATTTGCTGCAGTAGCATGAAGACAGGTTGTTGTTTTTCCTTGGTAATAGTGACTTTATCTCAAAAATAAAAATATTCGAAGGTTAAATCTGCTTTGCCTTGTGTTACATTGCTCTTGCTTTTGTGTACTTTAAGAAAACAATTTCTTGATGATGGAGAGGAATGCTGAAATTTTGTTCCAATTGAAGTTCACAATTTTTATGAGACGTTCAAGGTTTATGTTCCAATTTAATGTGTAGTTTATTCACATTTATTTTATGGGTAATGTAAAAGATCATGAAATAATTCAAGTTCATACTCATGTCTTTTAATATCACGATTATACCATATTGTTCGAATCAATTACAAGAATTTCTACTCTCAGCGGATGTTGGAATATTGTTCTGGCGCTATTTGGGCCTAAGTTGCCTCCTGATTAGCCCCTCTTTCTTGCAAAAATTATTTATTAATAACAACTATTAGTGAGAAAAACATTGATAATCCTCCTTTTGCGTGTGGGCAGCATCCCATCACACGCTTCATTGCCAAGTACATGGTGCTCCCCTACCAGGAGCTCTACGAGAGGAAGCTGCACGTGTTGTTTGCAGAGGATGAAATGGCCCAAATGAGGTGAGTTTCTATACATTTCCTTCAGGATGTTAAATCTACTCTGATGATCTCAGCTTTTGTTTTTGCAATTTTAAGATGTGCTGTATTTCCATTGTTTTCAAAACCGTTAGTACGATTATGGAAAGTCTTTTCATTGGCTATTAGGTACTTGTTTCACTAATTGATGTGGGAAACTGTCGAGCCTCACTAACCATATCTAAAGTTAAATTGCCGGAAGTGGTTTTTTAGTTTTCAGTTCTCAAGCCTTGAATACATGCTTATTTGATCAGAATAATATTTCAACTAGCACATGGTGCAATTTTTGTCGTAAACGGCATTAATAAGAAGCTCAATTTAAGTAGACAATTCGTTTAGCTCAAAACACGATGTCTTCCACAGATTATTGGAGACTAAAATCCAGGCCTTGATTCGTGAGAAGGAGGACGTCCAGGGCTACACTTTCCGTCCCATCTTGACCAAGTATCACAAGGCAATCAGAGAGGAGTACGAGAGCTTGCGCCACGAGGTCGGTGACACCAAATAGAGGGACGGTCGTATTGTCTCCCGGTGTGCTGCGACGATACAGACCTGCTGGCTGTCATTTGTATGCTTCGTTGAAAAAATTAATGAATTCGTGTAGTTCATCGGGATGTGATGTTCCAGGCCTTGTTAAATGCGAAGTTGTACTCGTTTTGAGTGAGAGATTGCGTATTGCGAATACTCTGCAGTTATTTCCACTACGCAAGCCATGTTTTCTTAACCAAGCAACGTAAAGCTGAGGGTTTTAGTCCACTGGTAACAGTGGATATAACAATAATGGCATGATTTTCGTTAGCGGTCTAGCTTTTGTTACGGCAATATTTCAGAATCGTGTTTATTTTAAGCAGACTTATCTTTTCTCACGTTCAAATTTTAAGAAGCATCTCTGAATTAGTGACAAGGGTGTCCATAAATCACCTGGAAATTTAATGATTTAGGATGTTCCTAGAATTGAATTTGAAATGTCAGCATGTAGCCTGTTCTTCTCATAATGTAAATATAATTTAACTCCGTCGCATTGGTTTTCATGATGTTTATTCCCATTTAGGAATTAGACGGGCTCAAATGTTCTGAAAGGAAAGTAATGAAGAAAAATAAGCGTTTTTAATAAACGAACGAGATTGACTTGTTACAGAAATTTCGAGCATCGCTTACCATAGTCAGAGCGAGGGAAACAAGATGTGAACCTGCTCATTTACTAGAAGTAACATGTTATAACTGATTAAATGATTTTCCCTTAATGTACATGTGCATAAAAAGTCTACATAATAGTATGTACAGGCGGTTAGGCCGAGGCATTGTCACACGTGCATATCTGGCCTGATTTGATGGGGCACCAGGTAAAATCAGAGCTCGATTGCAAGTAATACTAACCCTTCATCTCGACAAGTTGTCCGGCCACAGTATTTGTTTTGGAATGAAGCTAAAAGGAGTACAAGTGTCGGACGAATCACAACCGGAGTTGATCATTTGCGAGCAATGCAAATAAAACGCTAACTTAACAATTAAATCAATACTGCAAGTCCGTTATGAAAGATTTCACCAACAGAAGATTGTACAGAGTTTAGGGGCCTCGAAGAAGTTGACAAAAACATGACTACACAAAATTATGATGTCCCATGCCCGAGATACCCTAATGTTACAGATTCGTCTGGTTCGGAAATTGGACAGCGATAAGTAAAAATTCTATTCGTGTATTATTAAACATTAAAACTACAGACAATATGGAGATCACCTAACGACCAAAATCAGGAAGGTGCGTTACAAAATTCGCGTCAATACAAGGTTGAATGTTCTACCCCCATTTAAAAATCCCGTTCATTCAGCGCATGCAGGATCTGTCTGACGAAATTGTACAAAGTTAAAAACACTGGTAATTCTGATTCTTTTAAAAGTTAGCAGATTAGATTAAGCCTCCCTAATCGCAACAAAGACGTTCCAAGGAGAGAGGAAGGCACCATTTAGTATGGAGATGAGGGAACGCAGAATCTATGCACAAAGTCCATAGAAACAAAGTTGAGAAAAGTTTACGTAACGAGATAAAAGTCGATGAAGAAAGTAGTAGGTGCTGAAAAACAGGACAGCAGTGAACCAAAAAAAGGTGCTCCTTAACGTAACAAAAAACATTTTATTTCAACAAAAAGGAGGCCTATCTATCTCGGCTCGGGAGCTCACATCTTCCTCCTGGAAGCGTTAATTCCCATGGGTACAAAAGTTTTATCTCCCTGAGGGGTAAAAGTTGGCAGCACTGATGTACATCAAAAATGCTCAGTTACCCATGAAGTCAACAATTATCATAAGCAGTTCGTTGCATGACCATTGCGCAATGGAGCGAGCAATCGAAACTTTTCGTTATCTGACCGTAACTTGGGCTGAAGCCGAGTCTTACAAAAGCCCTCCAGTATCCTAGGCAGACATTTTACGATGCTTGTTAGCTATCTAGCAAATCCAGGACTGTAAATTTACCCACACGCTAAGAAAAGATAAAATTCGTAAACCTCGCTTTTTAGCGGACTCAAAAGAAGCCTCAAGGCCAATCCACCGATGTCATTATCGACATTGGCTAAAAAGAGGCCCGTCAGCATCATGACAATTCACAGAGCAATCAAAGCTTTCGGCATAACCTTCCATGCACAAGGTAGGAAAGATCTCTTAACTAATACGATGAAAGAAGTTCGTTTGAAGAGGTGCAAGAAAGTTTTGAACTATTTCAAGACCAATGGATCAAGCACTAAGTTCTTTTACAATATTTTTACAGTTGATAGAGCATGTAACAGACGTGACCATCGATGAATTGCTTTTTCGAGTACTGACGTCCAACTCGCAAATAAACCAGCTTACGTCATGACCCTCCGCGTGGATTTGAGTGGAGGTGACGTCTTCACTCATTTCTTCGCCGACAACGAGAAAGTGAATGCCGAATCCTACTGCAACTTCTCGTTTACAGAAACTATTCAATGGATGAGGGCCAAAGCTTCAAATGTAAAGTTCTTGTTCGAAGAAGACTCGGCTTCTGCCCACACGGCGAGGAAAATCGTTGACTTGTTCAAGACGTGCGGTGTACAATTCTGGGGGAAAGACTCTTTCCTGAATCTGTTGGATTACAGTTTTTGATTACAAATTAGGTCCAAAGCTAGTGCGCAGCACCACTTCAGGGTCAAATCCCTTATGAAGGACATCCCAAAGGCCGTGGAGTCGTTGGAAATGGCAGAAGTTCTCCGCGCAGTGTCCAACTGTCGAAAGCGTTTAGAAGCCGTCATCGTGGCTGAATACTGTCATATAGAATATAATTTTTGTTCTAGTTTGCTAAATGAAGTCAGAATTTTTAATGCATTGTTACTGATTTTAAAATTTCAAGCACATAATAGGAAAGTGTACTGATTTATCTGAAAGACCCTATAACGGTGAATGAAGATTTGCTTCAGTGAAATTTGATGAGAGCGCTTGTACCAAAAATCGAAGAGTGGTTTGAAATAATTTGCAGAAACAAAGCTCAGCAGTAAAAAGAAGTTTCGCTAACTTTCATAGCAGGATGCAACAAAACCAAATTATTATTTGCTCAAGCTTTGGCTGAATTTGTTCCAGCAGTCGCCAGAAGCGAGTGAACATTTTTTCAAATCTTGTTATGATGCAAGCGCTAATATAGTATACACGAGAAAGTTTCAGAGTAGGCTACAATTAAATATTACGTCATTAGCATTCAATGAGCAAATGAAAGGTTTATGAAAAATCTTCAAGATTACATTAGATTACTAGTTTAAGCCTCCCTTTCCGCAACAAATGCGATCCAAAGATTAGATTAGATTAGATTATTAGTTAGTTTAAGCCTCCCTATCCGCTACAAAGGCGATCCAAAGAGAGGAAGGAGGAAGGCACCATTTAGTATGGAGTTTAGGGAACGTGGAATCTACGCAGAAAGGGCATAGAAACAGTAAGATGAGAAAGAAGTTTATGAAACAAGATCAAAGTTCAAGAAAAAAGTAGTAGGTGTTGAAAAAACTGGACAGCAGTGAACCGAGAAAAGATGGTCCGTAACAGAACAAAAACCTATGTTATTTCAACAAAAAGGAAGCCTACCTACCCTTAGCTCGGGCCCTCACATAGTCCCCCTGTGCGATCCAAAGAAAGGAAGGAGGAAGGCACCATTTAGCATGGAGTTAAGAGAACGCGGAATCAATGCATAGAAACAAAGTGAGAAAGAAGATTATAAAACAAGATCAAAATTGATGAAGAAAGTAGCAGGTGATGAAAAAAACAGGACAGCAGGGAACCAAAAAAATATGGTCCTTCACATAACATTTTATTTCAATAAAAAAAGGCCTACATAGCTCTCAGCTCGGGCCCTTACATTTTCCCCGTGGGAGCGCTAATTCCCACAGATACAATAGTTGTATCCCCCCCCCGGAGGGGGAGAATTGATATTCAAGGAAAATTGCCGAAGTTTCTTACACTGTTCAAAAACCCAATAAAATTAAAATCCATTTTGATTGCCATGAATGATTCCTTTGCTCATTCAATGCTCGCAATGTACGTGAAATTGTAAATAAATACAAAAAGTATCTTTTGCATATAGACATCCACTGGTACCATAAGAAGATTCAAAAAATGAACATTTGTTTCACACGTATTGAATCAGCTCGGCTAACACAAGATGATTTTGTGCGTGGAACAAAAAAAATTGTGAAATGAATTCACCAAGACATCCTGTACTTTCGTCATCAAGTTATAGGTAGGTTCGTACCATGACATGAACTGCACAGTTCTAGAGCACTCGCGTGAGCGTTGCGTGGGAGAACGGCAGAAGAGTACATGTTTGCAGCACCAAAGCCCGCAATAACTCAGAATTGGGAGCGCTATTGAATGCTGAGCATTAGTGATACCTGAAGATGTCAGGATGGATGCAGCAGTGATATGATGAATAAATGGAAAAGGCTTTCAGAGACTTGCACTCGATTAAGAAAATGATGAAAATTTTACAATACAAAAAGCAGCATTGAATAAAAATGTTTAAAATGGGCGTCATGAAAATTTTTGTTTTCGTCAGAAGTGCAATGTTATTTCAACAAGCGTTTTGTATTGTGGCGAGTCACGTGCGCTCTCGTGAAATAGAAGAAAACACGTTCACAAGTTTGCAGATTTGCAATTCATAGAGTCATTAAAAATATCCTATTCATGAAAATGATTTTAACGCTTGATTAGCCACGGTTTCTACAGCTACCGGCGGATAGTATTTAACCTCAATGGGCAGATACCGAGCGCTTTCTTGTCTACATACAAAAAACGATATCTTCTCTGTACAAACAATTTGAATTAACGAGTGAGTAGAGTAGCCCTGTACATCAATTATTATTTATAAAAATGCTTAGAAAATACGCTATCCAGTGAGCTGAGGCGTCAATAACATGGAACGGCTGGTAAAGCGCGTATCTGGTAGCTTTCTACTTCTAAGCCACTATAAACTGTAGCAAATGAGTTACGAGTCACAGCATTCATGGTCTAGTTTCAGCATCTTAAAAACTGACATGCCCCGATTCATGTTTTTTCATATGAACATTAAGTACGTTTTGGAGATGTCACTCAAGAAAAGTTGGCCAATGTTTAGCGTTCAAAAACTACCGAGGTACACAAATCCACAGTCTGAACTTGGCCAATTTCTTCACAATAGTATTAACAATTTAGGGTATATTACAACAGCATGAAGGGCGCTTAAATATGAGTGTTAGTGAGAATACAGAGCCTCTGGAAGACGTTGACTTGCTCTTCCATGGGGACTTGAGTGACGACACCTCTGTACTGGAGAACTTGCTCTGCCTCAGTGCGCTCTTCCGACGTCAAGGGTCCGAGTTCGGAGGAGTTGTTCTGAAACCGTCGTGCCAAGTGGTGGAAGAGCTTCTCCCACTCGCCCTCATCTGCGGGCAGCACGTACTCCTGACACGCCTCTTCCATGACTTCCCCCTCCATCTTGTGCAAGACTTGGTGGTCCTGGTCAGCAGAACCGTGCGTCATCACACACTGGCTGCTTTGGACATCGTAGCAGCCGGTAACGGGGGCCATCTGGACATCCTGCTGACTGCCGCCTAGCACTCCTGCATCGACATGTGTCCCAACTACACCAGAATCACTTGAGCTCAGCATATGGAATTTCTCATCATTGTTCACTGTCATCGTGGCATCGGGTCGATCATTTCCCATTCTCTGGAATGAAGATGCTGGAACGAATATTCCATCACCGGAAGTCCCACTCTCAACACCCACTATTTTGTACTGCTCGCCGCTGGTCACGACGGTCCCCCCAATGTAAGTGGCCCCCGAATTTCTTGAAAAGTTACCATCACTTTCGCTAGCTAGTGCAAAGGCTATTGTTGCAGGAGCTTGAGGTTCTCGAGTATACTTCATCTGGCTGGAGTTATTCAATTGATGAATTGTCGAGTCATCACCCTGTTCGTGTTCTCCGGAAACAGAATTTACAGATTGTTTGAGCGCTCCAAAGAGGGGTCTGGCAGATCCGACCGCCCTGTGAGGTCTCTCTACACCGATGTTGTGGCTGTGTCGCGGCCAGTAAGACATTGTAGTCTCGCCATTTGGTTCACCAGTCTTCTTGTTGTACTGTACACGGAGCTGCAGGCGTGCCAGGCATCTGTTGCTTGGTCGAATCCGCACGAAACCTGTCGCTAATTCTTCATCCGAGGCAGGTACATTTTCATCCTATATAAAAAATTACGTTAATTTCATAATTATGAAGAATGAGAGATTGTTATACCACTCAGTTTGAGACTCCCTAGCCACAACAAAGGCGATCTTAAGCGGGCGAAAAGAAGGACCATTTTGTATGGACTGTAAAAAATGAGGTATCTGTACAAAGGTGTTTTCACACATTGTGTTTAGAGCATAGAAACAATGAGTTAAAAGGAAAAACGAAGAAAAGGTGGTAAAAAAGGCATAAAAATTGAAAAAAGCAATGTTCGCACAAAAGATAGGAGTCATGAAGACCTATACATAGCTGAGGTAACCTAACAGAATCCTCACTCAATGTGCACGTCCCCAGACCCAGTCTAACTTTTCCGCTGGCACACCTATGATCTCAGCCGCTCATGTATTCCTTTTCTAATGAGTAGCTAAAATCACTGATGCTCTAGCACAAAAGTTTAAACGGGTACCTAACATAGGATAGACAAGCCTAACTAACCTAAACCTATCGCCTATATATTCTATGATTCCTAGAGGTGAGAGCGAGAGAGAAGTAAAAATATAAAAGAAAAACGCTCACAATGAAACACTACGGAACAAATTAGAAAATGCTGATCTATCGATTACATTGATAATACTTAAACGTTGAAGTAATAGGCATGCTTCTCAAAAAACATCAGCCTTCGACTATCGTTGAATAAATTATCATATTGCTGCAATATTCATTATAAAACTGATGGTAGTTTATGATAATTTTTAAACTAAAACGAACCATTAGAAGAACGTGATCCGAGTTATGAAAAAATAAATTATAACCGATATAGGAAAAAGACGGTCAAGACACGCGTCGGGAACCTTTGACGTTCACATAACATCTTAAAACAGGTAGGATCACGACAATTCCTTGACACGATTGGTGGTCCAAAGTACAGCCCAAGGGGAACTCAAGGTTAACAACGGGATGTCGCCAAGCCAAATACATATTGAAAGCCTGAGAAACAAAAGGCAAAGTATAAAGCAGTGGTTCTTAACCTCGTTGGAGATACTGAACCACACATGTTTCATACCTGCATTCATCAAATCCCTCGAAGTTGGAAAAATAAAATTTGCTATTTTACCTCAAATTCAAAACATATACATATAACTCTGCGCTGTATTAGTGCACAAACTACATCGCCGAACCCAGAGGTTCGACTCGCCAAACCCAGAGGTTCGACTCGCCAAACCCAGAGGTTCGACTCGCCAAACCCAGAGGTTCGACTCGCCAAACCCAGAGGTTCGACTCGCCAAACCCAGAGGTTCGACTCGCCAA
>JACJUY010006639.1:23964-47948 GCA_014220935.1 Platorchestia sp. MABIK
CCTAGTTAGAATAAGCAGCCACCTAGTTAGAATAAGCAGCCACCTAATTAGAATAAGCAGCCACCTAGTTAGAATAAGCAGCCACCTAGTTAGAATAAGCAGCTACCTAGTCAGAATAAGTACCCACCTACATAGTTATAATAAGTAGCCACCTAACTAGAATAAGCACTCACCTCATTGGAATTCGCACCTACTTCATTGAAATTAGCACCCACCTTGCTGAAATTAGCCCCCACCTTGTTGAAACCCGCACAGACATGCCTACACAAAAAGAAAGAGCAAACAAAGAAGCAGGCAGTCACCTGAAGGTGAGTGGGTGTGGGGCAGTGAGAGTGGATCGCATGTGGCGCAGGTCAGGCCCGTGCGTGGCGATGACGTGCACGGCGAGAGCAGCGCGCGTCAGGAACAGCTTCTCGCACAGCCCACACACCAGCGACCACGCCTCCGGCACCCTGGTCTGACTCACCACCCCCTGCCGCCATACATAGTCACACACTTGTGATCTTTGTTCAGGTAGTTGTGCCCTAGTTGTGGTCAAATGTCTTCTGAGTTGTTGAGTTATGTCAAGTTGTCGAGCTATGTCAAGTTGTCGAGCTATGTCAAGTTGTCGAGCTATGTCAAGTTGTCGAGCTATGTCAAGTCGTCGAGCTATGTCAAGTCGTCGAGCTATGTCAAGTCGTCGAGCTATGTCAAGTTGTCGAGCTATGTAAAGTTGTCAGCTATGTCAAGTTGTCGAGCTATGTCAAGTTGTCAAGTTATGTCAAGTTGTGCTGAGTTGATAAGTTGCCAAATGATCAAGTTATTATTCCAGAGAATGCGCATATGAATACGTCCTAGTTGGGACGAAATGTATTCTGAGTTGTCGAGAAATTATCAAGTTAGGCAATGTCAAATTGTTAGAGAAAGTGCACATGATTACATTCTAGTCGTAACAAAATGTCTTCCGAGTTGTGGAGATATGTACACGGTATGGAGAGATAATAAGATATCAAACTCTTTACAGAGGCAATAAGGAAATATCCACATTACAGGGAAACATCTAAATCATATAAAAGTATTCAACATAGAGGAAGATATCTAAATCATAGAAAAGTATTCAACATACAGGAAAATATCTGAGTTACCTACACAAAACTATGCAAGTTATGTGGAAACAATCAAGTTGCACATTAATTTACAGGTTGTAAGTTAACAAGAAACACCTGAGTTATATACCAATATCCAAGTTATACTGCAGCATATAAATCAAGTAAATGGCATTCTACAAAAACTTTGAGGTGACGTACAGTTTTTAAACTCCACGTAATGCATTGTGGTAACGTGACCAAATGATGACCAAATATTCAAAACTAATGCACCCATGCTGTCAGTAACTACACGCCCTGACGGCGTCTGTTCTTCTATTCACATCTGAGTGTGGAATATCTCTTGCTCTTTAATAGGATTTAGGGCATAACTTTGGCTTTTTGTAATACTATGAAGTGTTATAACAGCTTTCCATTGTGAGAATAACTCACTCTGGTTCAATAGAGTCGTGCAAAAAGTTGCAAAAATATCAGTAACACAGCTTGGTGAGATGCAACGGGAATCTAAGGGCATCAACGCTCGTGGAATATTTTATGAATTTTCATTCAAATCATCCCGACAGAAAAAATGCTGTTCTGTTTCGAAGTTGTAAAACGCGCATCGACCCATAAAGCTCATAAAATTTTATAATCGCTATCAGTCACTGAGCCCATCCGAAAATAGGTATAAATTCCTAACAACCTATCGCAAGTAGCAATATATGTTCCGAAGTAGCCAAGGTCATGTCTGAAAAAATGACAAGTCGATTCTAATGTATACGAACTAGAACAGGCATTACCAGTTTACTTCTCATAAGATTGTACTGAAAATTCAGTCTAAACGAGAACATAAGAAATTCATAAAATAGTTCATTGAGTCTTGCACAGTCTTCTTCCAAAGAAAAGCCTTACACGTAGTCAAAACTACAGAGCAAATCATCATGGATTTTGGAACATCAGTTACTATGGCTGCTACTTACAACTGACAGTGTGTTTTCTTTTGTAGTTATTACGCACACATGTCCACTGAAAGATCACAAGAGATTTCTGCAGTATCAAAAATTAACAATCTTGAATGGTCGAATCACGCGCACTGCAAAAATGTTCGTAGCAGACTGCACTCATGTTCACATCAGAGTCCAACTTGTGGAAAGAACATTGAAAAGTTCTTTACAGCATAAACAATAATGAAATTCAGAATAAATAAGTACATTAAACCCAAACGTAACACATTAACACCGCATAATGCATGAAGTACAATATACTTGTATTACCTTCTCATAAAATAAGTTAACGGCATAGGTTTTTTTACGCATAGATGAATTTTGACCAAAATGAGATCTCACCCCTCGTGATTAATGCTGAATCTGCATTAGAATACAGAGAAGCCTCGCAAGACATAAACAGGAAGTTAAAGCTTTGATGCCTTTTAAAAGGTTAAAGCATTAGAAACAATCAATAGTTTAGAGCAATAAACAAACACTTGCACATCCAGAACCCAGAATCACCAACCGAAGAATTAGTTACGATGGCATTTGGCAGAACTTTGCCTGTGGCGCTGCCGGGCGGCAGCAACACCTCGTCACAATCACGGGACAAAGGCCCAACTCGCTGAGTATATGCATCTTTGTCCTCAGAAGAAAGGGTCACATGCAGGCCGACTTGGGAGTCACTCTCATGAGACACAGGAGGGCTCTGGTCCATGCTCAGTTGCAGGGTGTGGGCGAGGCCTGCGTTGGAGCGTACCAGACCACTCGCGTCTGCCACCACCACGCTGGCAGCAGCACCGGGGCTAATTGAAGACTCTGAAAACATACGCAACTCTACTGACCGCTTCAATTATACAATCGGGTGGTAGACATGCCTTCTCAGCTTCTTAACCTTAGGAGCAGAAGTAAATGAGTGGAGAGCACACTCACCAAGGGGAAGAGTTCCCACTTTTAACCTCTTCTACTCGTCTTCTCTGTTTGCTAGTACCACCAAAGCAACTAGGATCTGGTGAAAATATCGTGGGCATCAAACTGAAATCAATCCAGGGTCTTTCGAGTTTACTGTATGATGCTTAACTGCCCGCACCACTAAAAAGGCAACATCAACCTATAAAAGAAATAAAATGAACCATGAAAATGCGAGAAAAAATCATTAAATTTAATATTGATGTAGGCTACGTCATATGTTTAGAATTTCATTGATATTTTTTTTGTCATCTTAGTACTGGCGGATCAATGCATTTCTTTGAATCCTGTAGGACAAGGAGGGATACAGTTGCATGTGATTAAGGTCGGAATAAAAACAGCAATGTTGGCTACAACGGAAAGACAAGTAAGGACTCATTTGCACAAGATTGTTCAAGTTAAATAGATTTTACAACAGAATGTTTGCCGATTGATTTCTCATTCTACAGCATACGACCAGCATGAAATAATATGAAACGAAATAAAAACAACATGAAATGTAGTACGTAGAAGCAATATAATACGCTATACTAACAGGGTTGGTTTTGAATAGTGATGTACCGATAGCATTTTTTTGGCCGATACCGATACCCATTTTTTGGCCGATACCGATACTCCAATACTTAGAAACGCCGATCCTTTGACCGATACTACTACCGATACCGATACTTTTACAATTATATTAAAATAAAACATCGTAAGCCCTACATGGGTGTTTTAATAAAATTATTTCCTAATATATCTAATAATATAACAATATTGACAATGAAGTTTTCGATTAGGAATGATAAAACTGCTCTTGCTATGTTAACTATATCGTTTGATTCGTTTCCCGCACTAAATTTTCGATTGCGTCATCTTTCCGCTTTATTTCGTATGATACCGTAATCAGCATGTATGAGCAAACAAGTATTCACTGTCTAGCAATCTTTATTTGCCAACTGAGGTTATTATCCGACTAAATTAATTGAAAATATTTTTCTCCATTTACAGGCGTAAACTAGTAATATAATGTAGCATTTAGTCTAAGAAATAGCAACGTGAACGCTAGTAGTATCCGTATGTACTAACACTCACAGTGTGCAGAAGTAAACACGACGGCTCTTTTCGGTTTGAAGGCTTATCGAATTTTGGTACGAAAAACACAAAAATGATGACCATTTTGTGAATAACTTATTTATTAAGCCTCAAATTTGCTTATATCCATTAGTATTTTACAAAAATACTGCGGTTTCTCGGTACGTTTTTGCCATGCAAACTCACACAGATACGAGTCCATCATTTGTCGGTGAGTGCCTCCTTGTTTTTTTTTTCATTTTTAGACTATGCTATGCACTCTCAATCATTTGAGTTTGTGCACCTGTTGCAGGGTCTACCAAGTTTTCACAATGATTAACAGGGAGGTGTTTGAAATTATACCCTTGGTTAGGTTAGTAACACTTGATGAATAATTTCTCCACAAAATGGTCATCATTTTCGTATTTTTCTCACCAAAATACATAATTTGGCGAAAAGAAAACATTAAAATTCGATTGGCCCCAAAACCGAAAAGATCTGCAAATACGCAACCAACTGTGAGATTGTTCGTGAATTTTTCAAACATCTTAAAATAGAAGAAAAATGCAAGATTCGTAATGTACGGCGATTTACATGCTGAATTAAAATAGATTTTTCAGCTACTTCTATATTAAATTTACATAAATTTTAAAATGCGCCGCCAACTTTATTTGGTTTGATTTTTGTTAGCCTGTCACATACGTTAAGAAATGAAAATTGGGTCAAACTATATAGATTTTAGTTGTAAAAGTATAATAATTTTATGTCGCTTCTGTGTTTTTACTGTGTTTAGCTATTCATGCTACATAGCTTTCCCTCACTGACCATACGTGACATCGGGAGTTTAAAGTAGTAAATAAGGTTAACAAGCCTGATTGAACGCTGTAATTCAACAGTTAGCTAACTAATTTACTAGGTATGAATAGGCTCTTTATTTGATTACTAGTGTTCACGGCCCACCAAAAATGACGGGATTCAATACCTTTCTTGATCAAATTTTCCAAACGTGGATAACTAACAAATATATTTCTCATAACAGTACCCGTGATAAAAAATATTATTGCACTTGCGCACTGGTGAAACTCGTATCACAGACACGGTTATTATGGCTACATTTATGAGCGTGACAGAGAAATGGAAGAAGCGGACTCCAAACAAATAAACCAAGGGTATTTTTAGAGAGTAGCAGGACCCGTGGAAATTCTATGGACAATGTCATCGTTAAGCTAGGTAGGCCCGTGAAAAAATTCCGTCAACATTACTCAACCTTTCCTGTCCTGTCCTAACTTATTCTAACCGAAGCTGTCCGGATAAAATATCAAACATATCAATGCATGTAAGGGCCATCTTTCAATGTTACGCTGAAATGTTCGGTATCCATGATACCGCACACTCAGACATCCTATGTTTCTTAAGAAGCAGACGCCAAACAAATATATAAAAAAACACACAACGGGTATTTTTAGGTTAGATACTTTTACTTTCACGATTTATGTCTTTCATTTTCATGATAAAATACGTATTATTGGAAAGTATCGGTAAAGTATCGGCCGAATTTTGCCGATACCGATACCACTAAAAATGACCGATACTGCCGATACCGATACATCGGTACATCACTAGTTTTGAATCACCACCTGCTAATAAAAAAGTGGAGCAAAACACCTAAAAAAGCAAAAAAAATAATCCCTGAAGAATTTTACACATTTTTTCAGTTTTAAGCATTTTTAATATTTTAATGAAGTAAAGTTATACTCTCGAATCTATTACAGGATCAAAATAATTTTCTAATGTAATAATTTATTAAATATCTAGAGAGTATTAATATTTGGTAAATATTGTAATACCTTAATGTATTGGATTTTCCACTAAAATTTCCGATTCCTAACACTTGTGTGTTAGGAATTTCCTAACACCAGTAATTTTAATTAAGCAAATACACTGGCTCTCCGTGCTGTTCTTTCTACCCTATACACTTACAAACATTATAGTGTACATTTTCCTTCTGATACGAAACTAGAAATAACACACAAGACTGACATGACTTCCACCAGCACACACGCACACCATGCTTCTACTCACCAGGGAAGAGATGATACCCGCTTACAAACATTATACATTATAGTGTACATTTTCCATCAGAAAAACTAAACGTGCACCAAGGGCACGCACACCGCGACTCCATCCCACTCAGAAGGGCAGAGATGGTCCGCACTTACAAAAAATTTAGTGTACATTTCTCTTCTGATTCCAAACTGAAAACAACGCACGAGAATGACATGACTTACAACAGCACACACACACACACACACACGCTCTCCGTCCCACTCAGCAGGGAAGATATGGTCCGCACTTACAAATAATATAGTGTACATTTCCCTTCTGATACAAAACTGAAAACAACGCATGACATGACTTACACCAGCACGCACACACACGTACGCTCTCCGTCCCACTCACCAGGGAAGAGATGAGGGGAGCTGGAGGTGGCCAGGGCGCCGGACGCAGGCGGCATCACCACTTGCCGTGAGGTGAGTCGACGCCCCCCACGCCTGCGAGGGTACCCGCGCTTGGGGGCCACGAGGGGAGCCGTCGGAGGCGCAGCGGACACCGGGTCAGCAAACGGATCCTCTGATGGCTCGCTGTCTTCAGCTACTGCAGAGAGGCACAAGTTCAGTGGTGTGGTGGTCACAGCAGCTCTCCAGTGGTGTAGCAGTGATAACAACATTAAAGCGTCCAAAACTTAGAGTAAAAACTCTACATATCCGGCTCCCCAAATGTTGATTAAGGCAAAATAGAGTGGCGTCAGGTTTCTCATCTAAAATTGGAATCAACCAACTAAAATTTTTCTTAAAAGAGTGTCAATAATACTAATAAAAATAAGTCCAATTAAAACATTAAGCGTGCATCCAAATCTCTTCTGGATAGTGCAAATATTTCATAGATTGTCAAGTTAGAGACGCTAGTTTAAAGCTCCCCAAGCACACCAAAGAAATTCCAAAACCGAGGAAGGATGACAGCATCATTTGGTCTGGAGTTAAGGGAACAGAGAATCTACGCACAAGGTGTGTACTCACGTAAGATCCCTGGTGCATAGAAACACCAAATCAGAAAGGAAGTGTATGAAACATTATAAAAGTTGAGGAAGAAAGTAGTAGATGTATGAAAAACACAACAGTGAACAAAGAAAAATGGTCTGTAACAAAACAAAAAGCTATTCTATTTCAACATAAAGAAGGCCAACTTAACATTAAGCTCAGGACCTCACATTTTCTCAATGACAGTGTCAATTTTTATAGATAAAATTGTAGGGTTTCATAAATAGTAAAATGAATGTAAGAGTTACAAGGGTTTTGGTTGGGATGTCTTAAAACACCTTGAATTTAAAACTAGTTTCCTAATTACATCTACATGGTAACTAATATAAAAAATCAACTAACACTGCAGGAGAAGAAAGACTTTATAATTCTCTAAACTGATTGATGATTTACCAGATTGACAGAAATAAAAATAATAAACATGAAAATAGAAAATCAAACTATAAAATCACAAAAAAATAGTTCTATGCAAAATTGAATTGAAATAAAAAGCTTTGCAAACACAAGATTACATTAAAAGTTAGTTTAGGCTTCCATCACTGCATAAAATGTACTCCAAAAAGAAGAAAGAGAAAGCCATTATTTAATGTGGAATTGAGGGAACAGGAATTAGATTAGCCCTTGTTCAGAGTTCAGAGCCCTTGTCCCTTTTTGTCAAGGGTTCAAAATTCTAGAGCCTCACAGAGTGTTGTATTTCTCCACATTGGAAAAAGGAAAGAAAGTTAACCAACTACAGTATTCCCTTCCCTACTCAGGTGCTTAAAGTGTGTACCAGCATGACTGAAGGCATTTGTCACTTAGGATTTGCGGTATTAATTGCAAGATTATATTAGATTATATGTTAGTTTAAGCCTCCCTAACCGCTACAAAAATAAAAGAGCGTTTCAAAGAAGGGAAGGAAGAAGGCACCATTTAGTAGGGAGATAAAGGAATGCAGAATCTATGCAGAAGAGGCATAGAAACATTAAGTTGAGAAAGAAGTTCATGAAACAAGATTAAAGTTGAAGAATAAAGTAGGAGCTGAAAAATCGAACAGCAGCGAACCAAAAAAGGTTGTCTTTAACATAACAAAAAACAGTTTATTTCTACAAAAAGAAGGCTTACCCACCTCTGAGCATGAGCCCTCACACATGTTCCCCTGGGAGTGCTAATTCCCATAGATACAATAGTTGTATCCCCTTGACGAGTGAGGGGACCGGGCATCTACGCTAAAGTACGTTCCCACACATGATTCCTTGCTCATAGAAACAACAAGACAACAAAGTTTAGGTAAAAAGATGGAAATAGAAAAAGAAAGTAATAGCCACTGAAAAAAAGGACTGCAGTGAACCTCGCATAAAAGATGACTCATAACAAAAAAAAATCTTTTCTACCTCCTCAAAAGGAAGGTTTACTCAACGTTCATCTCAGGAGTGCATACTTTCCCCATGACAGCACTAATTCTTGTAGATACAATAGGTATACTCTCCTGAAGGAAAAATAAACCCACTAGCAAAAAGAAAGTTCTGAGTAGGCTAACCAGGCGAGAGCAGGGGGTTGATGGACTCGAGAGTGCGAGGGTGGGGCGTCAAGTCTTGCACAGAGGTCTGCGTGCACCTGTTGATGTGGCTGCTGTACTGACGCTGCTTGTTGAACGTCCTCTCACAGTCCTGGTAGACACACAAGTCAAAATTTCCTGTAAGACCTGGCTGGTCACTAATTGTGGTAACACATTTGAGACTTGTACGATAAATGTTTGTTGTGTATTTATCAGTGACCTCACCAGAACTAAATGGTCAGTGATTCCAGCAAAAATTCCCTTCAAATTTTTTCCAACTTTTATTAATTAATGGGTCCTTGTCAAAAATTCTAAATTGTGTTTGGGAGTACTCAAAGACCAAAAAACTTTTCATAGTATACACAGTAAATTAAATTAGTTAATTTGGGCCTCCCTAACTGCAACAAAGGCATTCCAAAGAGAGGAAGGAGAAACAAATGTACACAGTTTGCATCTCAAAGCAAGATTATTAAAAATATTTTATACACAGCAGACAAAGTACACAAATTTTCAACAAACCAATAAAAACTCTAGGCACAGCACATTATCATGATTTTTTTAGGGGAATAATCGTAATTCGTCAGTATTTTCTTCCTCAAAAGTACAACAGCAATCTAAAGTATTTTCACACCAATGGATCAAGCAGTAAAAGTGATGTTTGTTGAGAATATAAAAGGTGCAATGTTATGTGCTAAATAAGCCATTTTGGAGAAGAAGTAGTAACATCTTGAGAGAAAAAATTTAGAAGCTTTAGTAAGCGAGGCATTTGATGAAACTTCAACTGGATTCAACAGAACACAGGAAGAAGTGACTTAGTGAAGAAAAGAGTGAGTCAGGCAGCTTCAGAGACATGATCCACTACTCAATACACGCGCAGAATTGAGCAAAAATATGCAGTGCAGAACTTAAGGAATCAAGTAGTCACTGAATTGTTCAGCTAAAATCTTGAAAGAAATTTTGAGGCGAATAATATAAAATAGGTCCATATCAAAGATAGTAAGACATAAACATTCATTAGAGATTTAAAAATATCAAAATTTTGATGCTACAGAAAGAAAAGTACAGAGAAGATGACTTAAGTGCAGCAAATATAAATCATGTAAGCAGATGATGGCAATAGCATCAGAAGACAGCAAATTACAGTCCAATGAAAATAAGGTATTAAATGTTAAAAATGAAATAAAAATCTCATGAATGAAATTAATTCAAGACATAGGAAAGGGTGAGAATGCATTTGATCTTACAAGAGAAACTCTTGAGGGGGGAATTTCATCCAATTTTTATCAAAAACTGGACACATGTAAGGCTTGTGTTTGAGCAAGTTAAGCATCTGTAAGAGTAACTTGAGTCTTGAGCAGCAGTATGCTAGAGACAGTGTTTAACATTGTAAAAAAATATGGCAAGGATGAATTATTGATCAATGAGTGTAGAAGAGCAACCTAATGTCACCAAAATACTACACAAAATAGGGAATTATATAAATAAAATCTAACCACTTATAACTGTATCTATACCAGAAGCTTATGAACAAGAATTTAATTAAACCTACAATAGAGCTAAATTTAGTCATAAAATTTATTGTTTCAGGTAGATAAACTTCCGTGAACAGTGGTCAACTTACAAGACAACGATATTGGATACCCTGCTCAATGATGGCATCGAGAGATAGTTTAACCCTCTTCTTTGGGCGCTGCTGTCCAGTAGAAGAGCTCTCATTGCTCTTGAGAGGGCTGTGCATACACACTGTGAGGTGGTGGCAAATCTGAGGCTTCGTTTTGAACGTAGCCTTGCAGAACGAGCACATGAGCAGAGGAGCTTTCTCAGAAATTTTCAGTTCAGGCTTGCGACATCTCCGCATGTGAGCTCTGCAAAGCAATGAAATTGTGAGGTATATCTGATTGAGAAGAATTCAGAATGAAATCAATTTTTAAGAAAAACAAAAATAATGAATAAAAATATACAAAATCATCTGAAATAATCATCTGAGTTATTGAAAATCAAAAAATTAAGTCTAAAGTTTAACTCTGCTGCAGAAACAAAATAGATTTTTGATATTCAACACAATAGATTTGCTTATGCGGCTAGGAATGAATAATCTTTTTTTTTCTCTTAAGCCCAATCAAAAACTACTGAAGACCTTTCATATTGTACTGAGAAGCCCTTTTCGAACTGTTTTCAACAAAAAGGTATAACAAGTAACCAGAAAAATCAATTAAGCCAAGAAGCAATGCTACTCACTATTGTGTATCTTGTTCTTTTCTGAAGAAAAGTCCAACACACACATGCTAAAATGACAAGTTTTAATTTAATATATCATTTCATTTCTTTTATTTAAATACAGATACCAATAGTAAAACAAGAATGTTAGTCAATACTAAATTTTAGAGTGTTAATTATATTAAACAAATAATTGCTGATTTAAGTGTCAATTCCCAGATATATGTTTATACCTAATAATAATGACAAATTTCCCCAAATATAACTATATCCTATACTATTCTCTTCACTTCATAATCATAAACCAGTACATATACCACCATAAATAAAAGCTCATCAGGTAGAAGGAAGTACATCCCTGATAATCTGAACTGTGTACTACCACAGTTTAATTACATGGTCAAAAATACTTTGTAATACAAATGACCAACACAGACATCCCTAACAATGGATTCAGGTGAATGAGACATGCTATTATATTCTTACTTGGTAATATTAAAAAAACAGAATAATATTAAATGTATTAAAAGCATTAAGAAAATGTGAAAACATTGTTATGAGTATAAAGTAAACCAAATAAAAATTCAAACCTGATAAGAAACTAAATAAAAACACTTGTTTGATGTCCCACTTACTTGAGGCTTGTGGACCGCAGAAACTTGCTGTTGCAATTTGGACACTCGAATACTTTAGTATCAAAGTCTAATGCACTGTTTGATTGGGTCATGTCCAGCGATGCACCACTATCTGGCACGTGTGAAGTCTGAGCTTGGGACAAGTTGACCTGCACATGCTTCATTACAGGTTCTTGGGCAGGTACAGGATTTCTTCCTCCGTAACTTTGCTGTGCATCAGACATCTCACGAACAATAGGAAGTTCATCAAGCATGTGTTCCTCAGATGGTTTCTGGGTATCTAATTCAGTGCTGTCAAGTAATATAGGTTGGAGGACAGAAGCAATTTGACTGTTTCTAGGACAAGCACTGCCAGTCCGAATAATAATGTGACCATCAGAGCCAAGTTCAACTGATGGACTTGTAGTCACAGGAGCTGGCTTCTTTCCAACTTGTATAATGTAATGATCAATAGTTTGCGGATCTACGGAGTTAGTGTAAACATTTTCTGATCTATAAGAGTGTTTTTCAGGATGAGATATAGAGTTTACATTAGCAAATGAAGTTGAAGTTCCAGAAGAATAAATGTCACATTGATCTAAAGACATTTTCTCAATTGGTTGCCTTCCATTTAAAGTGGAGTGAGAAGTTACCAAACTTTGAGATTGATGGTCACTTGATTGTATTTGAAAAGACTTAGAAGTCACAATTTTGTTAGCAGGTGTGTAAAGTAGGTTTTGGCCATTTCCAAAAGTTATTTCTTGTGAATAATCTTTCTTCATATTAGACTGCATTGCTCCAAGGCAAACAGAAGATGACAATTGTTGTGCCGAAGAAGTAACAGTTGGAACATCAGTCACTGAATATCTGAATGGTCCACTTAGAGAAGAAACCGAGGTAGCCCCGTGCTCTGGTAACTGGCCAGAATGGAAGTTTCCATTCTGAAGTAACTGTAGAGGCTGATATTGGAGAGAATTAGATGCAGGAGCAGAGCTGACAAAATTTTGTGAGGACACATTTGAAATAGGAGAATCCTGAATCAAGTTTGAACTTTGTAGTACCTGTGCTCTATCAAGAGCTACTGAAAGCACTTGACTAGGGTCTAAGGGTTCATTCTTGTAAGTGCAATTAGCATCTGCTACCGATGCCTCTGCAGTTTGTAAAGTAACAACACTATAGGAAGATGAATTAGAACTGCTGGAGATGGGTAGAGACTGAGATGAGAGAGCACTCATGTTACACACTGAAGAAGAGGGAAATCCACTGGTAGAAACATACTGGGATGGGTTTTGCGCAATGACCACCTCAGAACCAGAGCTGGCCTTAACTTCTTCGTATTGTTCAAGAGTCATGAGCACCTGAACATTTCCATCCGTGTTGATCACATACTGCTGACCACACTGGTTCACACTATTGTAGGGAACAGCAGTAAGCACACCATCACCTTGATTGCTATTACTAGGAACACTCATCAATGTTGCTGTAGGATTGGTTGAATCTGTCTGAGAGCAAGACTTACCCAGATACAACAACTTATTCCTATCTAAATCCTGGCAGTTATTTACAGGTGATGCCATAGTTATGCAATATCAAAGTATTGATAACAGATAGGAATAAACATGTTGAGGTATTAGTACCTGGGGAAAAATTAGAGCTGTAAGAACCAAAATACAAGATTAGATATAATCAAATCCCTAGAAATGAGCCCATTCAGAAGATGGACAAAAGTGCTGAAGTCACCTGCATGTGGGACAATAAGAACCAATAAATACATAATTTTCAAGCACTGCTACAAGTTAAGGAGTAATCAGACAATAACAAGGCAGAAGGTAATTTCAAATTTGATGCGCTGAAATTAATAAAATATTTGCAAAATGTAACATTCAAGCTTTACAATAGTTCTGATTTAATTTAGTTCTATAATGAAGATATAGGTTAGGGGCCAGATTTTTGAACATTTTACATTGTTCTATTGGTACAGCCTGCAGTACAGTAACAGTTCACTCATCTACTTGGCTACCCCATGGCTCTTTTTTCCTAGCTTAAACATGCTGCTTTTCTTGATTATTACCAAAAATACAGCATTTGCTAACTGCATGGATCCCAGATCTCACGTGTTTGAGATTAATTGAATAAACAAAGTTAAAGATTTGAGCAAGAAAAACCAGCACCCAAGGTACCCAAGTTGACAAGTAAACTTCTACTGCCAGATTTCAAGAATTCAAGAACCTGGCCAAGGAGAAATAAAGCCAACAGTTACACATAGTTCAATAATTTTACAATTTCTATTGAAACAGAGCAGTCTCAAGCTCTTATTTGACATTAGGATATTAGCCATCTAGCAAAAGTGGAAAAAAAATTTGGGGAAAGTTTAAGTACATGAATTATTTAAAAAAACATTAAAAATTTATGCTGATAGTCAGTTATACTTTTGATTTATCAAAATACCAATAATACTTTCGGTGTGACCATAGAAATTTAATTAATTGAGAATTGATCTGGAAAACCATTGTGGCCTAATAATTCAGAGCTTTTGTCCCTTTTGTCAAGAGTTCAAAATTCTAAAGCCTCACTGAGCGTTGTATTTCTCCACATTAGAAAAAAGGAAAGAAAGTTAACCAACTTTTCCCTTCCCTACCCAGGTGCTTCAAATGTGTACCAAATGACTGAAGGCACTTGTCACTTGGTTTTTGTGATATTAATTGCAAGATATTTTGAAAAAAAAAATGCACCATACATTTATCAGCCTGAGTGTAATACAAACAGGTATTTTCTAAGAATTAAAAGCAAGTAAATAAATTTTAAAAATAATCAACATGAAACTATTAGCTTACTAAAAAGAAATAATTTGCAATAATACAAAAATGTCAACTTATTCAAAGTTCCACAATGATGAGCTGTACAGAAATGTAGCCAAATAGTATGTGTTTCAAAAATATTTATATAAGCAGGAATAACTTTTAAGTTGCACTTGTGAAAACATGCAAATCATTTTCCATTTATTGTAAATTATTAAATAAAAACTAAAATGGATGTAACTAAATCTTATAACCAACATATTCAAAAACCTATAATTTGATAAACTAAATATATACAGGATCAACAATATTCACAATTACATTAATTAACCATTTTAAAAGTTTTAATGATTCTCTATACCTCTAGGTTTTGATATTTAATCATGGCTAAAAATTCCAAACATAAAAATTGCAATTGTAGAGCTGTGTAGGGCAGGCTTGTCAATATATTTCTAGCAACATAAAACTTGACAGAATGCTTGGCTGGAGGCCTCTCAAAATATTTGAGGGAACTAGAAATGTGAAACATCAACCAAGGCAAGGTTACCACTGAAGTGTTAAGATTTTAAAATTGGATATTGCATCAGAGAAAACCTGCTGAAGAATTCTAAGTGAGCCATCCAAAGCCTTGCCAAACAAGCAAACATTTTATATTCAACCATATTTACTGTTTTTCATCAAGATCTGAAACTGTTTCTATACAAATATATTAATAAATAGCTACTACCTACTAAAATTGTACAGAAAGGCCTTGCCAGAGTCCAAATTCTTCTTTAGCAAATTGAAAAAGCCATGCTGCCAAATCTTGCAAACTGTGATGTGAAGAAGTTTGACATAAAGCAATATATTAATACCTAGCATGATCAAGTTTGATCTTGAAATGCTGAAAATTGATGCTCTAATAATTACCCAAACATAGAAAGCTCATTCAGTTACAGTTTGGGATACCATTACTGAATCTGGTAGAAGGACACTAATTTTTGTGGATCAGGGGAGCTGAAACTTAGCCAAGAAAAGTATCAAAATGACATTCTTGAAGGACCTTTGTTACCCTGGACCAGAATGTCAATGATTTTTTTAATGAGATTGAGCACCCTTTCACAGGGCTGAGAAAATACAAGAGTGGCCTATAACAAATATTCTTAATTTCTTATCTAAGGAGGAATGGCCTCTCCCATCATCAGATTTAAATCCTTTCAATTTTGGTATCTGGTCCTTCCTTGAGAGCAAGGTTTATGGAAACCATCACCAAAGTTTAGAGACTCGGAAGAATAAACTCTGCAGGAAATTGGCTAATTCCTTTAACAATAATTTGTGACTCAAAATCATTTCCCAAGCATCTCCAGCTTTTCATAAATGCCAATTGTAAACATATCAAGTAAATATTAGTTACTAATGAATTCTCAACACTTGGCAGCAATATTATTGGTAGTATTTTAATATCCTTTTATTAAAATAAATATGAAACAAAAAGTTTGTAATGATAATAATTGATGATCCTGTGGTTGTTTTCCATGATTTATTTATGAGGATTGATGGGAAATTTATTACATTTATATTGATTCATTTGCTTGCAGTACCAGATCGGGTACAACTATTTTATCAATCTCTTCTGGTTAATTTTTCTCAGATTAATTATCCTTTTAAATGTAGTTCAGTAGGAATTTTTGTTAAATTGTATGTCCCAAGTAATTAAGAATTAAGTGCCATTTTCTAGTTGCTCATAACAACTATTATGGGTATTTGTGAAGGAGAGGACAATAATCGATTTTCCAATTTTTGCTGCCTAAACATAGTCAATAAGATCGAAATAAATAATTTTTTATCGATACACTTTACGGCGGTTAATTTTTATCGTTTATTATTAGCCAACCGTGTGGAGCCTGAACCCCCTACTAGGATCTTTTAGTTAATTAAACAATAAAGGTTATCACCCAAAAATATTAGCAGGACAGGAGTAGCGAATATTTAAATCTAGGAAAATATTAATAACAGTTTTTAGATAAGATAATGTCATTTAACATAACGATTACTTGACCGTTAAAGGGATAGTCCATTAAGAGTCTTTCTCTATGTTGCAGAGTCCATTTGGGGTCTTCCCCTTATTTTTCACGCGCTTGCACCGATAGAATTCCGGTAAATAACTCACCGCTATAACTCGTTAAGTACTCATTTGCGTTGAAAAGTGCATAAAGAAAAATAGTTTATTTACATCTAATTAACTATGTTTTAGAGGCAAATGAGTATTTAACAAGTTAAAATGGTTAATTTTGTCTTTGATGGCTAGAGTGCGCTCAATCATTCGAGCGTGTTGGAAGGGAGAATCCATTGTAGTCTTCGCCTTAGAACAATTTCTTTCCCTTTCAAACACTAGAGTTCCGGTTAGTCACTTACCGCTATAACTCGTTAAATACTCATTTCCCCCGGAAAGCGCATAGAAGAAAAATTGCTATTTTGCATTTAATTAACTATGTTAAGGCATCAAAAAGTGGAAAATTGATTATTGTCCTCTCCTCCACACTTACCCTATTTTGGTCTAACCAATTGGACAGATGTGCAATGGCAAAGCAGAAAAAAAATAAGTCACATTTACAGTCATGATCATGAGTGTTTATACATAAGCACATAAACATTTATTGTTCACATTGCAGGTACACAGAGAAAAATTGAGAAATACAAGAATGTTTTTGCTGGAACATGTTTACTTTCATATTATATATAAAAGTCAGCTATTTTTCTTGAGTTATTTGCAATAATAATACAAAATTTGAACCATTTTAAAAATTTATTGTCAAGTTTAATAATTTTTTTTATAAGTTTCGGTCATTAAATTTAAAATTAACTTTCATTGTTGGCATATGGCAATGGGATAAGTCAATAAACCAACTAAATTATCATTTGACCTCAATCCAGCTAATTTCTGATTAAAACAATATAGTCACTTAGTTACTGACTTGAGTTTACTATTCATCAATACTCTGTCTAGAAAAATTGTAAATATCAGCTATACTTATAGTCATATCCAACAGCTTAAGTAAAAGATCAAGCAACTGGCAAACTTCTACCCAATTCTGCAAGAATTATCATAATCATTTATAACCTCTAAATTAAAATCTATAATGCTAAATTAAGTGGTCTGGAAATTCAGCAACACTAGAGTTTGACATGGTTGCAGGAAAAATACTTTCACATGCAACCTTCATGACAAAAACCTAAGTGACGTTAGAACAAAACAAGTAAGACAACTACACCTTTTTCACTTCAAATTAATCCGAGTCAAGTTCAATTTAATCCAAGTCAAGTTCAATTTAATCCAAGTCAAGTTCAATTTAATCCAAGTCAAGTTCAATTTAATCCAAGTCAAGTTCAATTTAATCCGAGTCAAGTTCAATTTAATCCAAGTCAAGTTCAATTTAATCCAAGTTAAGTTTAATTTAATCCAAGTCAAGTTCAATTTAATCTGAGTTAAGTTCAAATTAATCCAAGTCAAATTCCAATTAATCCAAGTCAAGTTCAATTTAATCCAAGTCAAATTAAAATTAATAACAGTCAAATTTTACATACATATATAGGAATACCTTTGGATTTCATGTATGTAATGTTGTATTTTGTACTACTGGTTTTTAAAATAATTTTAAAAATGTCTTTTTCAGTATCTTATGTACCAATTTCTCTAACATAGGAGTATAGAAGAAAAGTGTTTCTCATTGAATTTGAATCAGCGCTTCCCTCAAGATGGATCTCTACAACCAATGAACGGACTATCAAACAAGTGAAGATGAACAAGAAAATATACGCCCAGGAGTAAAAAAGAAGTAAAGAGAGGAAAATACAAGAAAACACAAGAAGAAAAATGCAGAGTGATAGATGATGTATTGAAAGATGAAGATTAGAGACTAGTGGCAACATTTTTCTTGCTAATGCAGGAATGTGTCTGTGTAGTAATGTGCTCATATACAATTGTAATCAAATGGAATCGTACATTAGTACTCAGTGAATCGCATTTGTATTTTTTTTTAAAGATTAAATATACATATAGTCCGGTAGTAATCTTTTGTATTTGCATGAATATGACTTCATATATATATATATATGTATGTATTAAAATATATGTGACATATATGTATTAATATATATATGACATATATGTATTAATATATATGTGACATATATATATGGAATTTCACGCATATAAATATCTATAAGTGTAAATAAATCCTCAAAACTATGTGTATGTGTAACAAAAAAATTACCTTTTGAACATAAATATTTGAATGTATGCATACTGTCATCAATGTAGAATTTTAAAACAATTTTAATAAGTATAATACAAAGTTTTTATAATTGACTTGCATCTTTTCCATTGCTCAAAGATCTGAATCATACTCTGCCTCCTGATACTGGATTCTTACCACATTTTACCACAACTTGTTTTTATATTGCAAAAATTGTATGTATTCCTTGCTAAAAGGAAAAACAACTGTCGAGCTCATCACATCCAATAGATACATATTTAACACAAAAAAGCTCAAATTAACAAGTGATTATGTCAATTTTTAACTCAACTTAGGGTTCAATTAATTTGAATTTAACTTGGATTAATTTGAACTTGACTTAGATTAAATTGAACTTGACTTGGATTAATTTGAACTTGACTTAGATTAATTTGAACTTGACTTGGATTAATTTGAACTTGACTTGGATTAATTTGAACTTGACTTGGATTAATTTGAACTTGACTTGGATTAATTTGAACTTGACTTGGATTTATTTGAACTTGACTTGGATTAATTTAAACTTGACTTGGATTAAATTGAACTTGACTTGGATTAAATAGGACTTGACTCGGATTAATTTGAAGTGGAAAAGGAGTGGTCACTGTTATACATACAACCATCAGCAACTGATTTTAATAAAATTTCAATAGTTGAATCTAGTGAGAAATTAAATAAAACTAAAGCATTAATTTATCTATCTGAATAAAACTTTACAAGTCATTTACATTTTATAAGGTTACTGCAGACTAGATTTTAAGATCTAATACCTCTACCATGCTAAATAATAAAAGAAAACTGGACTATATTATTCCAAGTATTAATGTAGTTAAATTTATATGTTACATAAATAAAACCTAAAAAAATTACTTTATAAACCTTTCGTCTTCAGATGTTTTTACATTACTTTACAACCCTTTCACTGGTCAGCAAAACTAACATCAAACACGATTGTGTCAACTAAAAAGCATTATTTTAATTAACATTGCAAAGTTAATTGACAACAGTATACGAACACAAAATTGCGGAATATTTATTTTCAACCCGTTTTAAAGATGCATTTGTCAACATAATCATTAATTTTAACCTAAAAATGAAAATAGAGCGACTTATCAAGGTGTACCTTCACTGTGCTGAGCATAGCACATATTTGAATGATATTGATAAATTCTAAACGCTAGAATCGCTAAACATTAATCAATTTATTATGAATACAACTTTTCGACCACTAAAATTACCCCACTAATGTGTTCCAGAGAAATAAAACCAAATGTTCAAGGTAGAAAACACGGATTTGAGAAATTTGATCGGTCCGCGCGAGAGGAAGACCATTGAGTTTCTAACTATATCAATCTTTTTATGACAAAAAAAAAAAACATCGGCATCTAAGGATGCTTTATTTCCAATCAAGCCTGATACGTATGATCTTAAGCATTGGTTTTTCAAATGTCTTATAACTAACACTATATATAGGACACCATGACGGTTCCCCCGTGAAGCCGGTACCCATTTCAGACACCTGGGTTGAGTGGGGTATTGTGCTTGAACTTTCCCTTATACCCAATGGGAAAAATCGCCGCGCCAGTGCCGGGATACGAACCCGGGCCTCCAACATGCAAGGCCGATCCCTTCACCACTGTACCACAGCGAGCACAAAAAGAAGCACAAAAAAATTGTGCCTTATATCTACCAATTACTTTGTTTCACGCTCTATGTAAGATTTTCTGTAGCCTTTTTAACGATAGAATAAATCATTTAGTTGAAGAACTAGAGTCTTGGAAGAAGAACAGAATAGTTTTATGTAAGATAGACGTGGTGAAGATAATCTGTGTTTAGTGAGTGAAATAATTGACCGAATGAAGAAGGAAGATAAGAAGGTATATTTAGCATTCATAGATATTGGAAAGATAGGTAACAGAGTACATCAGTTTCGGCTATTTGAAATCTTGAGAGAAGTTGTATTTTGTCGGATGATAGTAGACGTTGTGGAAAGTCCGTGTGAAAATACAAGCGCTATTTACAGGTTAGAAAATTTGAAACCTGGGCAAGTGAGGAGTTTCAGAGTAGTAAGACAGAGCTGTACTATGTCTCCACTGTTGTTTGGACTGTACACAAAATAATTAGTGGTTCGACTGGGGGTGAGTGTTTTGTGAGTGAAATTCGGAAAGGAGAGACCAAGTTGTTTGTTGTATGCAAATGATGGGGTTATGGTTAGAAAATTTGGGCACTACAATGAATAATTGTCGTGAATGAATATAGTACAGATTTCAAGATGAACTCTGGTGCAGATAGAAGCAAGGTTATGTTTTGTCGAAATTCTAGCCGTTGCTCGAACGCTGAAGTCCCTTGCGGACTTTGTAAGGCAGATTTAAAGGCCTTCCGCAATAAAGTTCTTGGGCTGTGAGCCACTTAATCAGCCTAAAATTTAATAATGCTGGTAATTTACGACTAAGCGGAGCAATGGCTGGGGTTTCTCACATCTTCGGCGACAAACGTATTTGCAAACACTAAAATGTTCGTCTGTTCTTCTTGTTACGAGTCCCAAGCCATTGCAACGGATTTCGGCAAGCTAACATGCGTGTCTGCCAGAGGTTGGCACGTCAGATTGAACTGAGCTGTGAGCGCGGGAGCATCTACTAATGTGCTCCGCTATACTCCGGCTAACCGCCCTCGCTACCTGGGACAGTTGCGTCCTGGACAGCCGGCTTCATTGAAGATTGTTCGCCTGAACATAATTTTCGAAATCTTCAGGTGAGCCCCTCAGCTAGTCATGTTCCGCTAGTCTTTAATTATCTTTATTTCAGTGTTACTGGCCCCAGATGGGTGTCAGGCAATTTGTGTGCAGTAGGTCCCGTTAAATTCTGGGATAATGTCCACTGGATCGGGTGGAAAGCACACAAATTTCATTCGAAAATTATTATGAACATTATTTTTTAAAGCAGTATTGCTTTGGCGCAGTTTTGCTTAAAAAGCAATTCAGCCGGTTGATCTCAGCGTCAGCTAGTGCTGGTAGAGCTTGGCTAGAATTCGACAGGCTAAATCCTGGAATCTATTTGTCCTCATCTTAAATTTTTCCACATCTCTTTTTCTTCAAAATTTTGATGATAACTTTAAAAAACAATTTTTTTGCTGCTTGAAGCCGCTGTTCGGTGTAGCGGGGGCCGGTCTCGGTCTCATTTAGATATAAGACGAGTGAAACCGGTGTTGCGTTGTTATTCGAGGTTCATTTTTTGTTTGTGTTGCTTTAGAACCTTACGCTTCCTATAGGTTCTGGCCTCTGTTGAATCTCGTCTAACCTTTATTAGGTTCACTCAAAATAAAGAGTTAACTATTCCTTAAAAAAACTTCACATGTGTAAACTTTAAAAATTACAATGATGTAAAACTAAAAATTGGTGGGGTAAAAAAGGGCTGTTTGTGTATTTCTATTCATTAATGTATTTTTCTATGAATTTTGAAGGGATGTAACTTGTCCACTCAAGAGTGTAGAAGTGATTGTTAACTTCCATTTTTCTGACAAGCATTGAAATTTGATTTGATTATGGAAATTGAAAAATATACTGCCTTAGCCTTAAGCATTAAGTTGCGGGGCATAAAATGTAGCATTACCGCTCTTAGAAAAAAAAAACACTTTCACCTAGCTGTGAGACTGCCTTTCTCGTTGAAGCTATCCCTCAGTTGAGTGGACTGCTGCAGTCCTTTAGACTATTGTCCTCTACTATTCCTATTGATATTGATGAGGTTTCTAAGGAGGAACTAGCTGGTAGGGCAGAGTACGAGGTTCAGGTGATTGAGTTAATGTAGCACTTAAAAATCAAATTTCACAGTCTCAGGCGTTAAACTCTAGTGATACCGGTTTACCTTTTCTGTCTAAGGTTTCTCTTTCTGATGCACCTTTAAATATCTTTAGAGCTCCTCAGTTGTCACTGAAAAAATTCAGTGACAATGAAGGCTGCCCCTTTAACTTCCTTCACTTTCAAGAGTCTTTTTCTAATGCCCTTCAAGCTTATCCTAGCATGAGTGAAAGGCAAAAATTCATTTTTCCTAAAAATCAACTTCAAGGAAGAGCTCTCAGCTTGATAGAGGGACTTCCTAATGAAGAGACTAGTTTTCAGTCTGCTTGGGCTCTGCTCAAGCAAGACTTCCTTAATGCTGAAAAGTTAATCTCATTAGCTCTTGATGAGTTTCTTGGCTGTCGCAGTGTGCAGAGTCTAGCCGAAATAAATTCTTCCCAAACTAAAATTAAGTTTCGCCTGCTTGAACTTTCCAAGCTGGGTTTGGATTTCTCGGGAGAGAAATCGGTAAATCCTCTCCTTTCTGCTGTCATTTAAGACTAAACTTCCTGATTTTTTTCTGTTGGAACTCCTGCGTTATTCTAAAGCCAGTTTCTTTTCTTTGGAAATGTTTGAGAATGCGCACAAAGTGCTTTCGCTTCTTGAAACAAATAGCAATTCTAAACCGGCACGTGTATTCCGTAGTAGGGAGGCAGAAGTGGCGACCCGGACTGAGGTTAGGGACAAAACGCAACATTCACCTTGGCCTAGTAAGCCGCCTGTTGTTAAGGTATGTCGATTCTGTAACCAGGCTAACCATGCCTTATTCTCATGTAGGTGATTCAATTCGCACGAGAAGCGTGTGAAGCGGGCTGGGGAATTGAAATTGTGTACTATATGTCTGAGTTGCAGGCATTTGTCTAGTGCATGTCCTTCCAAAGTTAAGGGTCTCCCATTTCTGTGTTCTCTGTGCAAAGCTAACACTCATGTTAGCCCTTTATGTCCTAAATTAATTCAAATTGGTGTTCTTAATGCTTCTACCACCTGACGGTTGAAAGCACGTCTTAGGATGTGCCCTCTTTTAGCTCTTACAACCAAATATGGTGGTGTAACGAAACGTATTAACTACTTAATGGACACTGGCAGTCAGACTACGGTGGTTGACTTAGATTCCTTGGGTTCTGACTTTTTTGATGGGGATCTGCAGGAGCAAACTATTAACACAGTAGGTGCTTCTGTCCCTATAGTCGGTAAGCAAATTAGCATTGAACTCGTGCTTCCGGACAGTGAGAAGCATGAGCTTGATGTCTTCGCAATGAAAAATTTAAGGCTCCAGATGGGCATGAAAGATTTGAAGGATAGACTCGAAACCTTGAAAACTAAATTTCCTCTGTTGACTTCCTTTCCTGAAATTATTAATGATAGCATCCAGGTCCAAGGGATTTTGGGTGTGGATGCTCTTCAAGCTTTTAAAGTACTTGAATTACAGAAAGTTAATGACTATAAGGTAATGCGCGTTTCTAACGTTTTTTTTGCCTTTTGGGGAGTTAAGGTGTTACAACTCCTCTCTAACTTCTCTTGTTGCTCCTAAAGCTGGGA
>JACJUY010006640.1:0-19594 GCA_014220935.1 Platorchestia sp. MABIK
CCATTCTCGTCGAGCGGGAGCACCATCCTCCAGACCGAAGCTCAGTTGTCCGCAGATTGCGTCACGCACCGCGGCCGTAGTATGCGCCCGGGACAGCTGAGTAGACTTTTAACCGCAAGGTCGTAGTACTAGCGTAGAGTGTTGCCATGCCGTCGCCGAACAGCTGGTAGCGCAGGGTACAGAGCCGCCTCTGTGTGTCGTCGAGGAACAACAACAAAGCTCCGCGCATGGGTTGCTCTGCTGGTAGTGGTCTGCCGTGGCTGTCTGCCGCCATAGAAGATATTGGGTCGCTGCAATAATCATTCAGTGTTATTTTCAGGATATGGTAAATATTTTTCCCCCCATGGATTTCTTTGAGGTTGCAATTATTTATCACCCATTTACTCATTCCATCTCTCCCTTGTCATTTACATTTTGTTTGGTGTGTCATCCTTCTACGGTACACAACTAATATCAAAGTAACCTAACGCGCAATAAGCTCAAAGAAATCCATTAAGAGAATATTATAACTAATACATGAATAAATGCATGGTAAAATGAAATTGATTCGAAATACGCCATACAGCATACAATACTTCAAATAGCCTGTGGAAAGTAAGGAAACTTTTATTTCATGAACAAGTTTCTACGCATTAACATACATTCCTGCGGAGTTATGAAAGGACATATGAACGGGTTATGAATCTGTCATCGAGTAAATTTTCTACATAACTAATCAATATCATCACAACTAAAACATAAATTGGCATATCAAATACATTACACTAAACATGACACACAAGAGAGAGGAAAACATCCTACTCGCATTTCGCTGAGGATATTAATTAATCCTAAATCAATGCATTTATCCTAAATATGAAACATGAAAGAAAAGTTAAACGCATAGGAAATAACTAGGAAAATTTTCTTAACATTGAACAAAGTATGTTGAGAATGAAATGAGGTAATCATGTCGAGGTTCCGGAAACATTTCTGTGGGGGCAAGTGCAATTATACCTAGATTCGTCGCTTAGTTCTGTTCCTTAGAGGATATCTACGTACAGATTCTTCCTCGCGACGCTCGTTTTGCACAATAGGGACATCATTTATTTCCGTTTCCTGGGGATCATCTCCTTCTCTGCCATTATTAAAAGGGAAAGCCAGAGCATCGTCTAGGTATGCTCTTTTGACACAGTTAAAGATGAACATTCTGTTCTTTGCGATCGGAGTAGAGGCCTTTAATGATGACATTATTCTCGCGGCGACTTATAACGCGATAAGGACCTCTAAATCTAATCGGCCAGGCTCGGTCAACATCAGCGCGACCTGATTTATTTCTGAGCATGACTAATTCTCCTGGCTGTACATCAGATTCGCGCGCTGTGCGATTGTAATTTTNAATGTAGATTTGCATCACGACCGAAGAAAAGATAGAAGGGCGTATCCCTAATGGCCGTTTGGTAAGAGGTATTAACGACTATCGTCACAAATGGGACAGTTTGATCCCAATTAAATCTATCCTCGGAAGCTAGATGGAAGATCGCAGTTTTCAAGATGCCATTCATTCTTTCACAACAACCATTTGCCATTGCATGATAAGCGGTTGTAATTTGAGATTTCGCATTCAAATTTTTGCGCACGTCTTGGAATAGTTTGTTTGTGAATTCGCAACCTCGATCACTAACAATAGTATTAGGAGCAGAAAATTGCCCTACGTACTGAGTGAAAGCTCGTGTAACTGAATCGGCAGATTTGTCTTGGAGAAGGTACGCATCTACAAAGCGCGTGAAATGATCGACAATCGTGAGTAAATATTTATTACCACTGTAACTAACGGGTAATTCTACAAGGTCAACGGCAACTCTTTCAAGGGGATAGGAAGTCTCCGGGAATTTGCCTAGAGGAACTTTGAATTGGCCTTGCCACCGTCTTCTTTGGCAAGAAAGACATTTCTTGACATAATCTTTCACATCGCGGATCTGATTAGCCCAGAAGAACTTGTCTCTAGCACGTTCAAGAGTTCTCAAGAAACCCATGTGTGCCGATAGGTCATTGTCATGGCTGAGTTTTAAAGCTACTTTAACTAAAGACTTCGAATGACAATCTGTACATTTGTTCTACCGTTTCTACTATTCTTTCTAGACAACCTACAGAGGACATTATTATCATCAATGAAGTACTCATCAATATTTGAAATCCCACAATTACCATTATCATTACCGTTCACCACATTTCTGACGCTAGACCAATATGGGTCCATTTCTTGCTCTGAGACAACATCATCCAAGCTTAAGTTTTCGGTCTCTACAGCACATCTTCCTCACGGGCCACGGATGCAGGTTGGGCGTGTGCATCGTCGACAGAGACACCTGTCGCGTCATTATCACTAGAACAAGGATTAGATCTAACATGCACATTGGGATTATCTTTAGGGTTACTCTTATTACATTTCAGCTGATTAGCATCAACAACAGCGTTGACGGTTCTTTCGGATCAAGACAGGTAGTCAGGCAGGTGGTGCTGTGAACCAGGTTTATATCTAACAGAAAAATTATATTCGTGCAAGAGTAGCGCCCATCTGGAAATACGGTGATTACCTGTCTTATTAGCAAAGATAAACGTCAAAGGTCGATGGTTAGTCACAACTACAAATTCATTTAGATACAAATATGCGTCATAATGTTTGATAGAGTCATGAATTGCGAGAGCTTCAAGTTCTGTTGCAGAATACTTAAGTTCGTTGCCTTTTAACTTTCTACTGTAATAAGCAACGGGCAGTTCGACACCATCATGCACTTGAAGTAATGCTCCACCAATTGCTACACCGGAAGCATCAGTGTGCAGAACAAATTCTTTCTGGAAGTCAGGAAATTTGAGAATTGGAGCTGAAACAAGTTTGTCTTTTAAGTCATCGAAAGCTCTTTGATGAACTTCAGTCCATCTGAAAGTATTCGTCTTTTTCGTAAGTTCGGTCAAGGGTGCTGCGATACGAGCGTAATTCTCAATGAATTTGCGGAAGAACCCTGTGGCACAAAGGAATCTTTTAACCTCTTTTACGCTCCTAGGTCTTGCAACATCTGCTAAAGCTCGAACTTTTTCCGGTCTAGGAGTCAATCCTTCATAACTAACTCGAATTCCAAGAAACGTTACCGAGTTTGCGGCAAATTGACATTTTTTCAAACTTAATTTGAATCCTGAAGCAGCAGTTTGTGCCAATGCTTTTTCTAAGTGCTCAAGTGTGGGTCTCAAAATCGCACGAGTAGATGATAATTTCATCCACATAACAGAACAGAAATTTTGAAATGAAAGGAGCAAATGCCATGTTAACAGCTCTTTGAAGCGCCGCAGCAGATGTTATTAATCCTTGTGGAGATCGCAAGTATCTGTAGCTTCCTGAGGAAGTTTGAAAGCGGTAATATCTCTGCTCTCAGGAGTCAAAGCAATTTGGTGGAAAGACGATTTCATGTCGAGAGTGGTAAATAAATTAGAGTCTTTCAAACTCTCTAACGTCTCTGTCATGTTCGGGATGGGGAATACGTCTTTCTTACAAATTTTGTTGAAAAGACGAAAGTCAACCCCAATTTGATGAGTGCCATCGCTTTTGCGAACTTTCAAAATTGGGGAAGACCAGGCCGAGAAGCTGGGTTCGATTACGCCCTGCCGTAGCATTTCTTGAACATGTTATTCAACTAATTGCTTAGTCGCATAGGGAACACGATACTGAGGCGTATTTATCGCACTATGTCCTTGAACGTCTAATTTGTGCAAAGCATTACGTGCAAGTCCAATTTCGTCACCAACAGCAAAGGAAACTCGATGCTTGTTTATCAATTTCACAAGGGTAGTTTTCTGGTCTAAATTTAAATGAGATAAGTCTACATTGTCAATCATTTCATTGAATAAAGGTTCTCTGCGTCTCTCAGCATCAGGCAAGAGTCTGCTGTTTTTCTCGGTCTGTCGACCAGCGTCGTGGTCAGAGTGCCTCGCAGCCTCTATGGTTTGTTTACAGTCGTGTAGAGCTGCCACAGTAAGAGCCTCGTCAGCAGTGTGAGCAAGTGAAGTGTCAGCACAGCGATTACTCCCGTTCGAGTCAGACTCTTCAATAGCAACGTCTAAGACCGCGCAAATTTTATTCTTAGGTACAAGAACATTTTTGTCGTTATAATTAACGAAAACTACAGGCAAGGGTACCATATCGGACTGTAGCTAGGTACGAGGCACCGCTATTCCTTTGCAAGTTACACTTTGTTCTAGCACGACAATTTTTCCATTCATGTGCCTGGGCACTCTTAAATACGAATGGCATAAAGTACCACCTTCTACAGTCAAGTCATTGGGCATTCTTGCAACACTGAAAGACGCGTCCTCTGATTGCTTTACGAAGTTAATAGAATTAGAGGCGCCAACGTGTTGAAAAGGGTAAGTTCTGTCGTTGATTTTTACATGGCCTTTCTCGTATTGACCGTACTTTATTTAAACACTGAACCTCTTAAGGAAGTCCCGCCCTAACAGTACGGCACCAGGAAAAATTGAATCCTCAACAATGATTGCGGCATGGGAACAATCTACATTTCCTAAGTTAAACTTAAGATCGACCGTGCCTAGAGTGTGGAGATTATCTCCGTTTACCGAGCAAAGAACTTTCGTGCATCGCTTGATTCGGGGAGGGTTTTTGAATAATTTGTCAATTACACTAGATTTTATGAGGGTAACAGAAGAGCCAGAGTCAACGAAAGTAGAGCAATTTTTCTCTTCAACCTTCAAATTAATTATGGGGGAAACGCATTTCGACTGCCTTGGAAGTTTTTTGACTTAATGGTAGAAACGTGGTCGTTTTGATTTTCACAGTCATTGAATTTACGTTTATGATTGTTTCCAAAGTAGCGGGTATTCCCGTCAGTTGCACTTGACCATTTGTTGGGGTTCGGGGGTTGATAGGTTCGTTTTTATGGGGGATAGTGCTGATGGCGATGCTTCTCAATCACTAGGTCACTTTCGTGGACTCGTCTCTTCCTACTCTGAGCAGCTTTTTCCTCGAGAAGAGATTCCTCAATAGATCTCGATTTATCCAAGAGTTTTGTAACTGTTTCAGGATCAAAATCGGGGGGCAATTTCTCACTAATCCTAGGATTCATATTTTTAATTAGAGTGGGAATCAGGATCTTTTGTGCTTTGTCATCTTCATAATGCCACTCTTGTCCAAATGCATTTTTCCAACTAGCCAAAACTCGGGTTGCATAAGCATTAACCGATTCATCATTTTCTTGGTGCAGATTAAATAGGATTTTATGAACTGATTTTCTGTAATTTGTAGCACCTTTGTACACTGACACAAGCCAATTTTTCACATCATCTAACGTAATTAATTGATCAGATTTGAGAACATATGAATCCCATGCCTTCCCTGTCAATGCGTTCTTAAGGTAACGGCATTGTAAACTAGTATCATTAGTGTAAATGTCTACTCTAGTTTGAAAATGCTTTAAAAAGGAAGTTATACAACCCTCTCCGTTAAATTTGGGAAGCTCGATTGCATGGTTTAGAGTTACAATGTTTTTATTATTTCCGTTATTGTTATTATTTTCTGCCATTTTTAATTAAATGTTTCGTACTATATGTTTCCAAATACACGGTCATAAATGAATTGGAAATAACATGACATGACATCCATAAAAAGTTTGACACACATAAATAATTGTTATAAATCAATAATAGCGATGCAAAATGGGTGCACAATAGAGTTCAAATAGGCATTATCATCCTATGAAATGGGTTAAATTGGGCAGTGTAAATGGGACATTAAATGGGTAAATATAGCAAAATAGTTACAATGAGATAAATTTACACAAAAAATATAGAAATAAATCAAAACAATGAGACAATTCATAGAAATGGGTACAATGATATTAATTTTACACAAATAAATCAATACAAATCAAAAGAATGGGCACAATGATGAATGAAAGGAAATTTCTAATGAACAATTAGTTTAAGTGTGGCCATTTACGTTAAGTTTTTATTTTATTTTTGGTAGCGTGGAAAAGCTATCTCTTACGGGGCGTGAGCACGGCGAGATTAAATTATAGTTCTAAATTTGACTTTAATATCGCACTCCGCTGCCACCAATTGTCGTAGCCTTCTTTTCTTTTCAATGCAATTATACTGTTATTCCTACTGCATCAGTCGTTTCAAGGTTGACCTTCAAATTTACGGTTTATTCCATCAGGATATATTAAACACATATCTTAGTACGGCCATACATTTACTGTTTTAACGAAAGGTGAACACACTTATGACAAGAGGTTGATGAAACTAGCAAATATCGAGGATGATAAAATTATGGACAATCCCAAAGAACTTAACTTGGAGTACGCAGCGATGGTGGCGAATTAAAGGTCTAGTAATTACGTTAAATCGGATATGCCGATATGAAGTTACACAGAGATTACATAGACTCTCTCTCAGAGTGCCGGCTGAGTTTTAAATTAACAAGTCAAAAGGTGGCACTAACAGACCTTTACATGAGGAAATCTCGTACTATAATGATTCTACCTAACTGTCAACGTAAGCTTAAATATCCGCAGCGACTGCTGCAGCTTCTGTCGATTCGTTGAGGCGGTTGGCAGTTCTCAACTGTCGAAGAGTGTTGTACACTTTTTCTCTGTCGCCTTTCCTATGCTGAGCTTGCTTTCTTCGTTGATTTACTACTAACCGATCGGGCGTAAGGTCTACGTTCTGCCGTTCACTCTTTCGGTGGTGGAATTTCACAGTTTGTACTTAACAAAATGGATGTTGACCATTATCATGTTACACTTCCTACACTTTAGTTTGACTCACGTATAAAATACGTACAGTGAAACGAGAATTTGTTTTTGGATTATTTCGAAAATGTTTCAGTATTTATTCCTCCATGTCTGGATCTTTTAAACTTCTACTACGTCCTGCTTCAGGTTCTGCTTAGCGAAATGCTCCGTCTTCATACAATCTCTGGTGTATGACTACGGATGTTTGACGCGATGGAACACTTGTGTTGGGATATCATGCTGCGTTAGTTCGGACGGCCGCCTTAGAATTAACATTTGCTGTACCGAAAGCTAGGTGCATATTTACTAATTCAGCATTGGATACTCGCTCCATTGTTGTTAAGGCCACCATTTCCTAAAAATCGTAGATTTTTTCTATTGGACTTACGTCTATGAAAATTTGCAGACTACTAGATCTCTAATTTCCTAACAACTTCTCTTAAACGGGTTTTTGTATTATGGCATAGAAAATGATTTATCATAAAAAATAAATAAAAATATCTACCACATTCGTTCGGATGTCTTCGAAATTTACAAAGCTAGAGCAATGCGGTTTGTTGCATTTGAAAGTAGAATGTGTGCTCCAAAATCCCATCAAGCCGGATTTTGCATTTGAATTTATTCCGAATTTAAAAAAAAAAATTTGAAAATGGTTGGGTAAAAAATGTAATTTTGAGATAGAAAAGTCTACGGAAAGTTTCGCGTAAATATTTTTGGAAATCTACATTGACAGGATTTTAGAGCACACATTTAACTTTCGAATGCAACAAACTGCATTGCTCTAGCTTTGTAAATTTCGGAGACATCCGAACGAATGTCTTGAAAACTTATATTGTTCATGAACGCCGATTGAAGTTATAAATCTACGTACAAAATGTAACCTAAAAATTTTTGAAAATCAACGTTTATAGAATTTTAAAGCACACATTATAATTTCAAATGCAACAAACCGCATAAATATACATATAAAATTGGCGGAGATATGTGCGTGTCAGTGTTGAAAACCAAGGCGCTCCGCTTCCCCAGATGGTCCAGCGGAGGAGGGAAGGGTGGGGGATGTGGCAGTGGGGAGTCGCAGCGGACCTTTCTAAAGTATTGCTACATACTTTAATTCAATTAGATAATGATTTACAATTGAAATTTACACATTATTACACCAAGAAAGCCGTACAAGTACGGCTGTGTCGCCGTACCTTCAATTTATCTCTAACTACCTGCACTTTCCCCCCTTCTGGGGGGCGCTGGAGTTGAAAGACGTTCCTAATATTTTTTCAGAGATTCGGGAACATATCTCAAACTATCTTAAAGCAAAATAAAAATCGGATAAATCGAATTTTTGACTGAAAATGCTGGAAAATTGTGCCCTTAAATACTTTTTCAGCTGATAAAGTTTCCAACGTAAACAAAGAAATTTTAATATCTGATGTAATGAAACTATCAGAAAACGGGATAAAAAATTTAAATACTTGTAACTCTTTAACGAAGCATTTTCAACCACTCTGTTATTGGGTAAAATTTGTTTATCTCAACGTTCTCAACCTTATGCTAAAGATTGTTCAACAAAGTGCCAGTCATCCTGTATAACTACTTCACTGCTCCTCATTTTGGCATTTGTATTTCATCGACGAGGTTATCTTACTTTCAAATAAGAAAAATTGACTTCCATACGATTTTTCTATACACCTTCATTTCAGCGAATGAATTTCTTTTGGCAAACGTTTTCTCAATCATTTCTTTGTGAAACTTCTGTACCCAAACCCCTAATGGCAAGAGTGCAAACTGCTGGGTCCTTTTGAAAAGAACCTGACTGCTACCGACACAAGGATTTAATTACATGAATGATGCCCGTTTTCTTCCCTTAATGTACAAGCGATATGAAAGAAGGAAAGTAGTTCTGAGAAGGCTCCGCCACACGAGATATAAAACTTGTAAAATTTAATGAGCTTTAGGGAGATCAAGTCAACAGCTGAATTTCTATATTTGTGTGCGTTAACATTAGCCTCTACGCCCAGACTACATATCTCAAACTAGCAACACCTGAGTGTTTGCTAGCCTCTAGCGCCGCTCCTACACTCAGGTAATTTTTTTACGATCAAATAGAACTACGGAAGCATTAGCTGGTAGCTGGGTTCCAATGCCAATTGTTTCTTTTATGTTGCGTACAAGAGCAAGAGTAATCAAATGGAACACAGAACAAGTCAATATTAATTTGTCTTTGGTGGACGGCACGGCTGAGAGCGCGAAGAAGAGATTAAGCACACGCCGATCTATACACCTGAGTCAAATATGAAACCGATTATAACACGAACCAACCTTCAGAATTATTGATCAGATCGAACAAAGACGACAATGTCATTTAGTATGTGTTATGATAATCTGTGAACCAGTATCTTAACTGTATCTAGATCACGGCGTGGCAATGGACTACAATGATAACTGTCGTGCCGAGAAATAAACCAAGTAGGGAATTTCGTAACACAAACAACAAACTAAGGAACAACATAACCCCGATATCAAGATACGAATAAATTTATAGACATTGAATTCGAGAACTTTGAATGTGTCACATAACAATTCGTGATTGATTAAATTCAATTAATCAATCAGAATATACGTTTAATAACTGCAACAGACTCGCTCGTTCACATTGTACAAGTGTAGCTGTGTACTACAACAAAACCATAAAAATCTGAACCCTATTGATTCTCATTTCCACTCACCTAGTGATCCGGCCTCAAATAGGCGGCGCTCATCTCATGCTCACCTTCGATCGTCCCTTTCCCCCGCTTTGCAACAGAAATGGACTAACATGCCTGAAAGAACTGCTAAGCCAAGCCACCAAAATTATTATGATCGTTTTTATTATATACAACTTCTAGAAAGAACATCCCCACTGCTGTCCCCGCAGCTCGAAGGGGCGACGAAAGCACAGGGTGCGAATGCCTTTGTATTTACTTCCCGCAAATTTGCGAGGTCCGTGATTTTCGGATTGCCAAATCATCAAAGTTTGTGTTGTGAATGTGCGAGGGTGTAATGCTTGCGAGGATAAAAGTACTTACTTCGCAGTTTGTTTCAGAGGCGTAAGCTGGAGGTGTTGGCACTAACTGAGACAAAAATGAAAGGGCGAGGTACATGGAAGGAAGTCGAGTGTGCTGATTGGAAGAGCGAAAGAGAAATTGGCCTTAACCCTTTACCGGACAACGTTCCCATTTTGGGAACATGCATAAAATGTTACATAGCTGTATGTGCAGCTACAATATTATGATTTTTAGTTTTAGATTTACTCTAGACGGCCAAAACATCAAATTTACATCATTAGTTGTGTCAGAAACATTAAATTATTATGTTTACTACATCGCAAAATATTTGATTTTTTCCACTACGAGTTACTTCGCTATTTTTATGAAAAAAATGTAGATAGTGATGTGATATTTCTTTATGCTCCAGAAAGAGCACAGACAAATGACTAATTATTATATTAGACTTGCAAAAAATGAGAAATAATTCTATAAAATTGATCAAAAAGAAAAATAAATAGATGTTCCCAAAATGGGAACGTTGAAGTTGGACGGTACCGTGTCATGAGGGTACAGGTTTCACTCGGCCCACTGTGCGTGTGCATTGCGACGTGTAACCTGTTCCTGCACTTGCTTGCATGAGATTTATTGGCTCTCTTGTCATTACATGCTTGTGGCCCGCCGTGATTACGTCTGAGTGAAAGGAAGTGGTATCGATGCCGCCTCTTTCTACGTGTAAGTTTCTGTACTCGCTCTCTAGATATATTTCACTAATGCGAAGGTGTGTGTCCAATCTACTAATTTCGATACTGGACATTAGATTATGAATATCCAATCTTTTTTCATTTTGAAGAATTATCAGATAACTACTGTACACGGCCTGTCAAAAATGACGGGATTCAATACCTCTCTTGAGCAAATTTTCCAGATGTGGATGACAAACAAATATATCCATCCTAACAGCACCCGTGATAAAAATATTCTTGGATTTGTGCACTGGTGAAACTCGTATCACAGATACGATCATTATAACTTTCCTTTTGAGTGTGACAGAGAGATGGGAGAATCGGACTCCAAACCAATAAAACAAGGGTATTATTAGGTAGCGGCAGGACCAGGGGAAATTCCATGGACAATGTCATCATGGTGGACCCATGAAAGAATTCCGTTAACATTCCCTAACCTACTAACCTAACCTATCCTAGGCTATCCTAGCGTATCCTTAACCAAGCTACCATATCCTAACCTAACCTATCCTGATATAATGTCAAATATTTCAATGCCCGAAAATGTTACTACTAATGTTTTAATGTTTTTAATGTTTTAATGAGAGGAATAAAGAACCTCGCTCTCGTCAAGGGGAGTCTGGAAGTCACTTTCTGTCTCGTTCGAAACGTCAACGAGGTAAGTTTCTCTGCCATAATAAGGGTTCACTGCAATTAAAGGTTTAACCTCTGAATAGTTACGGACTGTTGCAACTATGTGAGCTAGTAGCTCTTACGAGTGTTAGAAAACATTTAATTTAGTGAATTTCTGGAGAATTCCACGAAATAATTCACTAAATTTCTTTAATTGTGCCCTTCATTGTGTCCTTTTATTGTGTTTTGCTTCGCGTTTTTGTAGCATACCGTAAGATTCGTTGATATCTTAGCGCAAAAAAAAATTACGTATTCCAACAGCACGAGCGTGGCGGTTCAACATGTTGTGTGCCTGGGGGTTTGTATTTCACATGTGTCTGGGTTTGTGCTGAAGTGAGTTGTGCTTAGCAAGGATTTTGTGTGTAAGCATTTGGGTAGGCCTAAACAAGAGAGTCGGTGTTCTTGACCACATACAGCGAAAAATTAATGGCCAAGCCAAACGGTCTTGTGCGGAGTCGTGGGAAACATGAAGATGTTGCTGAGTGTGTTGTGCTTAGCAAGGATTTTGTGTGTAAGCATTTGGGTAGGCCTGAACAAGAGAGTCGGGGTTCTTGACCACATCCAGCGAAAAATTTATGGCCAAGCCAAATGGTCCTGTGCGGAGTCGTGGGAAACATGAACATGTTATGAGTAGGAAAAATTTTTGGGGAGGCATGAGTGGAAGAGCCCCAACGGTCGAAGGAGCCAAGCCACAAGGGTTTGACAGTGATTGGTGACCAACACTTGAGAATTATTGTAGGAGCAGAGGGTATCCATAGCAACAATTTTCTGGGCAACGGTGGCTCTCGAGAGAAGTCGGGGATCACAGAGTGCTTGTTACAGCAGTTTAACAGCAAATAAAAAAGACCAGCTCCAGGACCACCAATTAGAAAGGTGTAGGCGGGCACTTATGAAGCCTCGGAGAAGTACGATTGGGCAAGTGCGAGTAGAAGGCAGCTCTCAAGATGTAGCTTATGGAATACTTACTTAGATGTAGCTTATGGAATAGGTTCAGCCTTGCGCCGAGAACCGTCGGAGAAAGTACGTGTTGTGTTACAAACAGGTGGTGGTGAAAATAAAGTTGAACTGAAAAATGCACTCTGGAAATACGTGAAAACACATGGCGTGCGTCGAAATGTAATTATACATGTCAAAATTAAATTCAAGTTTCTCTCTTTCCATTGCAGAGAAAAGAAGTCTCACACAAAGACCTCCGTGGTCGAGACATGAAGTCAGAGAAATAAAGTTCAAACGTCGTTGGGCGGGTGAGAGTTAGTTCTGGTTGTACAAGAGATGCTGTTCGAAAAATATGGAATGAAAAGTTAATATTATTTAAAGTAAATACTAAATGTTTAAATAAGCACATTTTTTCAATCAAAGAAATGGGTAAATTTTGTAATCTTTGCAGGAGGGCGGTTCTTTGCAGTTCTTCATGGAAAATCATCGCTTTTGGTTCCACTTCTACATAAGGGGAACCTACATGAAGCTGTGAATACATTTCGAAAGACATTTGCTGATCTGTGAATAGCTCAGGGGATTTGAACTGAAGCTAGGCTTCAGAATGCACCGTGTGATTTGAAGCTATGACCGTGTCCTGTGCTGTTGGAAACGTAATGATAAAATAGGTTTTATTCTATCATGTTTAGAAGTGTAGCTAACGTAAAGAGGGCTGGCCGGTCATCCAATTCCGTTAGTGGGGTTAGTGTGTTGCAAAGGGTAGTAGGCTTGAGGAATTGATATTGCAACATTCCTTACAATATGTCCATTGTATGTTAGCTTCCTAAACGTGTTGGATGACTCACTGCCGTAATCATAAAATTATGCGAAATTCACATGGTGTACAATATATCCAATGTCGGAAGAAACATCTCTCATCGTCACAGGTGCGCATAGAACCGCGCTTGCGTAAGTGGTATTCCTTCACATCGGTGAGTACCGTCCTTGTTTTAGAATATGTAACGGACTTTTTTTTTAATTCAATTATTCGTGTATTTCTGGGTTGCCTGAATTTTTGTGTATATCATGATTTCATGGAGGTATGCCAATTCCTCATTTCCGAGAACCCGGTCTCCTTGTTAATGTAAATTAATGAGGGGGCAGGACCCATGTCTCGTGACATGAGGTAGTGAGGGAATTTTCAAAAATACTTTTTGAAAATCTTTCGTCGACCAGTAGTGCTAGAACCACTATAGCTAGATTCAAATCAATTAAGGGTTTCTTTGGAATGCAACGTCAGAGCTCGTCGATAAATACTCAGACAGTTTCCTAATTTTAGCAAAAGCAGTCACTAATTACGCAGCGAAACTCATTTTTTATGAAACGCGGTTGATTTGGGTCACAAGCTAGTGTGCGTACAGATTTCTCGCCATTAGAGATATAGATATCATCAAAAATTTGTACTACTTCGTCAAATTAATTGCGTAAATCCTCATTTACTAATTTAGTGACTATAGAGTTGAAATCCCCAAGCTGTTTGTGTGCCGAACGTACTAACAGTTCTTTCTGAGCAGCATCCGAATTTACGTCTGGCAACAGCGTCATATCCGCTTTTAGATTTGATTTGAGGGTTCAAAATGACTTTCTCTCACAGAATTCGGGGTCCTCGATTCGCTTACGGCCCCTTAAAATCGATAATTCGGAAAAATTCGGAATACAAAAATAGCTGCAGCCACTCACGTTATAAGATAGATCCCAAACCGTGCAATCAGCACAAATTTGGTACGATAGTTCACTGCAAGCGTCTCGGAGTTACTAACTGCAACTTGTGCTTGCTGCCTGTGCGACTGGCGGCTGATGATAGCAAGAAAAAAAACTGTCCCCCTGCTGATGCAAGCTGACTGCCTACCATGCAACGACGTATTGAAAGAATAGGACACTACATTAATACTGAATATTAGTTATTGTTCGTAGAATTCACTGATCGAAATTGAGACACAGTATTGGAACAATTAATTGTTCCTGCTGTACTTAACTTGACTGAAGTTTAGGTTGTCGCACGATGCCGCAAAATTCCATTAGTCGCCCATAGAGGTGCAGGCCACACTGGATACCGTTGTAGTTGATGTACACACTGGTGCTCCTTTCCTTTGGTGCTTAATAGTTGAACGTGATCTTGATAGTCACCTCGAGGTCGTCGCCCGAGTCAAACAGTGTAATTTCCGTTTTGAATGTAGATTCCTCATTGAGAGTGAAGAAGTACGACGTTGGGTTCTCTAGTATTGCTGCGTATGAAATTCTTAGCACAAAGTTCAATTCGTTGCAATGAAGTTCTCTGATTGCTTGTAGTTATTCTTCTCAGCTGTCATGATTTATAGTGGCAATATCACAAGTTATTTCTTCACCAGATTTTCTTCACAATATCTTCCGTGGGTGACGTCGATACAGGCCACCAAATGGGGAGGGGCGCAGCATCAACTGATAGAACCCGCCGAGGAGGACCAGCCTGTGCCCTGCCACCCTTGTTCGATATGATGGAGTAAACCACTTCCATGAAGGCTGCAATCAGGGAAGATGTGTCATGTGCCGAAGGAACACGAGACTCAGCTGTGTGAAGCGCACAAAAAGCATATCACTCTGACACATCACCAGCTAATGGAACCAGAGGCAGTTCCGCTTCAGCTGCTGCCGTTTGCTCAGAGATAAACAATTTATTTGAAGGTTACACAATGCCTGGAGTGATTTGTATTACAAGCAGTGATTGGAGTGGTACCTAGTGAATGGAGACACGAGATATTTTTTTTATTATATCAAAGCTTATCAATATGGCGTGGAGAAACGAGACAAACATTAATTTTTTCATGTAGTTGGGAAACTGTTCTGATAACAGAAATTCATAATTGAGTCATTTTAGCATACTGCATTGTTACAATTGAAAGTATTTTCATTGTTACAACTGGAAGTATTTTGTTCATATTGTACATGGATCATCAATATTTGATGTTTTAATGCGTACAAGTACGTATTATATGTTTGTTATGTCTTTTCTACATTTATGTTCATGATTAAATGGATTTGTTTGTCTTTCTTTTGAAAATGAAAAAGTTGACTCTGTTCTTGTATCATTTCCCAAAAAATCTGTATAAGGGAGTAGTAACCGCCCATTTTGGAACATGCTAAAAATCAGTGTTGCCGTAAATGTTTTTTGGAATGCTTTAAAATCTATTCTTATTAGGTCATTTGAGCATGGTATTCAAATGTTATCAAATTCTGATGAATACCCAGGGAACCGCATGTAAATGGTTAATGTAGAGCGAGAGGTTAATTTGTGTCGTGAAGTGGAAGGGAAAGTCGGCGAAAGCCTGAAGACGCCCTGAAGACGAAGTGTGCGTGTGTGACATAGAGCGAGGTATTTGACCAGATGGGGGACGAAGAAACGGTGGAATGGGAAATCTCTTTCTCGTAAGTTGGCTGCCTCTCCTTGATGGAGGGAATAAGCCTTGATATATAGATTGTCTTCCTATACAGTTCTTGAAAGGAGTCCTGCCTCCTATTTTTGAGACGCTTAAGCTCTAATCGGGCATGTAGTTCGTCTTTAACGCTTCAATCGTAAAATCAAACCTTGTGCAAAAGTTTTTATTATTAGTTCGCTCATAAATGAATACCAAACGAAACCTCTCAGGTGTTTATTAGACACAGCTAAGTTTATATTCTCGAGATTGGAGTGACGCAACAAAGAAGTTTAATCAACTCCTCTCGAAGGACTTCCCTCGGTGCTGCTATAGCATGAGCTCGAGCTCTACCGCACTACAGCATGAGATTAACCTCTTGCTAGTAGTAATTAGCGTGAGGTTAGATTTGGTTAGGATTGGTTACTAATGGATATCACTTATTTTCATACAATTAATTTAGCGATAAATACTTAATTTGTACATGTCAAACTGCACCTGGGTAGGTGATTTATGGCGGTAGACCTCACGCTATAGCAGCACTCTTTCCTTTTCTATAATCGAATTAACTGTAGCTCCAGATTGAGTTTTGGGAATTTATCTACAAAGTTGCTTAGTGAGGCGTTTCAGTTTACTCAAAATATAAAAGCTGGTGACATTTTCTTGTATTTTACAGTTCCTAACAATACATTCATGGCAAAACCTGTAAGGATTTTTTCGTATCGTTGTTTAGCCTTACCAGACTCGTGGTCGTTAACCTCAGGTCGTTATTTGGATCTTTTCCAGATAAGCCCTGCCACTAATGCAACACATACGTTCACCAACTTGTAACTTTCGAAATAATGCAGAGTTCCAAATAATAATGCAAATAATACAAATAATGCAAAGTCTCCGAAAGTTACAAGTGGGTGAACTTATGTGTTGCATTAGTGCCGCGGTTAATTTGAAAAAAATCCCGTTGCTTAACCCTAAAGGTTAACAGGTTAACTGAGATTGGTTAAACTGAAGTTCAATGATCAATTCAAATTCAATGTCAATTGTGGTAATCAACTTTGAAAATAGTAAACACTAACTGGATCGGGCATTTATTTAGCATTCATTGAGTATTTATAGAAAATGAGCTAGTGACTGCAGGTGGGTCAGCAGCACTTGTAAATCACCTAAGTGACCACCGGTGGTCACTTCGCAAGAAATGTTAACCCACATAAAGTCAATTCATGCGCATAGGGTAAGACACTTACAATTGCTAACCATGAGGTTTGACCACGATCGTTTGGTTATTTTGAGTTCGTGACGCATTTTATTCACGTACGTGGCAAAGTATCGAAAATTAGATACAACAGTATTGCGGCAGGTTCGGAAATTGCTGAAAAATTGATACAACGGCTGGTGGGGTTAACGTGTGCTGTTCTATTTTGCTGGCATATAGGTGGAAGTGAATACAGGTTTTAACATGAAATTGAGGATTTATGTGGGATCATTATTTTGGAAACACTCCTGTTCTAGTAATGAAATGCGAAACTACAGGAAAATGTAAAAAACAACAGAAGTGGGTAGAGTCGACCATTTCAAAGGTATAACTTTGACTGCGACGGGACCCACCGGTGGTCACTTAAGGGATTTTCAAAATACTGCTGACCGACCAGCAGGCACCAATTCAAGTTTCATAAACACTTGATGAAAAGTAAATGAAGGCACGATCCATTTAACGTTCTTTATTTCAAAATTGATCTCTAAAATTAACTCTAATATGAGTTGACTAATTGAACTTCAGTTTAACCCGTCACAGTTAATGCGATATTCGAGTGCGTCTGTAAAATAATTAAGGATGACGTTTTGAGAGGTAATATAAATGAAGAATTTAACGGATTCAACAATAAAAAAATGATGGGATTTTGTTCACTGTTGCGCAGTGAACTAGATATTTACTGAGAGCTGAATCTGAACTAGAACTAGATATTTTGAAATAGATATTTGAATATTATTGCAGATAAACTGAGTCTGAGACCGTGACTCACTCCATGACCTATAATTTGGTTAAACAGAGCCTTGGCGCGGCAGAGTTTCCGGGGATAACATAGGCAAAATTAAATGAAAATGAATGTAGGAAGTCTCTTTTTCATTTTAATTTTTGTGTGTGAAATGATTTTTGTGTACAGGCTTACGAGCATTTGAATTGATAATTTATTCCGACCACAGTTGTTTGTTAGGAGTCCTTATTCTTTAGGATTCCAGCTCCACTATTTGTACCCAAGTTCTGAATATGTTGTGGTCGGTGCGCTCTTTTGCGTTTGAAGGACTGTTTGTACATAAATTTTAGGATATAATACGTTTCTCTCTAACATGACTTGTGATAAATCTTTTACTTACCCCCCAGGGGGATACAACTATTGTACCTATGGGAATTAGCGCTATCAGGGGGAAAATGTGAGAGCCCGAGCTGAGAGTTAGGTCGGCCGTCTTTTTGTTGAAATAAAATGATTTTTGTTATGTTAAGGACAGCCTTTTCTTCGGTTTAGAACCTACTACTACTTTTCAGAACTTACTACTTTCTACTTCAACTTTAATCTTGTTCCATGAACTTTTTTCTCAACAAACTGTTTTTATGCCCTTTCTGCATAGATTCCGCGTTCCCTTAACTCCATACTAAATGGTGCTTTCCTTCTTCCTCTCTATGGATCACATATGTTGCGGATAGGGAGGCTTTAACTAACTAGTAATCTAATAATCTAATCTTGTACTTATGATTAGACTCATTGTTATATTGAGCTATTGTTGGAAACTTGATATTGTGAAAATACCAAATATCCGTGAATCGAAAAGTTCCCATAAAAAACTGAGTAGAATTTCCGTTTGATGTTAGGTGAGAGGATCCTAAATCTTTACAGCTCAAGTTGGTCGGATGCTGCTGCATTTTTTTCAAATTTAACATGTTTCGTTAGCTTCAAACATTCCTCTCCGAATGAGTAAGGGCCCTGACAGACGAGCGGGTTGGCCGCTGCGGGTGCAAAGCGGGTCAGCCGCTGCGGAACCGATTTTGAAAGAGTTTATATTGATTTATATGTAAAACACTGATTTATATGTAAAAGCCAGCGTTTTACATATAAATCAATATAAACTATTTCAAAATCGGTTCCGCAGCGGCTAACCCGCTTTGCACCCGCGGCGGCGAACCCGCTCGTCTGTCAGGGCCCTAGGAGTAACGGTTACTGTCGACTACAATGTTCGGTATTTCTTAGTCAACCAATTGAAACTATTGTAAATTTGTCAGTTGTTGTTTTGATTTTCGTTTTGCTAATTCCAGCGTTTGCTTTGAGTCGATTTGTTCAACGGCAGTTTGCGGAGCTTTACGTAATAAAGTGTTGTGGTTTACGCTTCAGCTACCCTACGTCGTGTTTAAATAAACGTTACGAAGAAGGGTTCGTTTGGCCAACGATCACCTTCGCAAAAGATCCGCCATGGAAAATATATTCTCGTCGATACGAACAGCAAATGCTCAGTTCTACGAACATCGCCCAGAACATCGCATCAAACCGTCAACTGTCAACCGTCAAACCGTCGACGAGCGTCATTTGAAAGCTACCCCACCTTGACACCCTCACTCTGGGAGAGCCATGTCACCAGCGTCTTGAGAAAGCTGTAGTGCTAGATACTTCCATCTCTCTTCATAGAATTCAACTCTTTCCGTAGACACTTAGAGTCCCGTCTATTCTATATAAATAACTTGTTAATTAATATGCAAATTCAATCTAATCTGATTATCTGACGACACTTGCTATTTCCGATAAATTATTAACGTAATGGATTGTAAATCAGAACGTGTATGTTCTCAAACGTGACAGCGTCGCCGAGACTGCCCGTCTGAGAAGCAGCGTTATAAGGCCCCCTCACACGTACGAATTTGTCCGCAGACAATCTGAACTGAGTTTGGACTGACGGTCTCAAGACCCCGCACACGATGCAAACAACACACTTCAAACTTGGCGAAGACTGGCACACACTTCAGTATGCCA
>JACJUY010006640.1:19798-30489 GCA_014220935.1 Platorchestia sp. MABIK
GAAATGAGCGTACAAACTCACGAATTCGGCACCAGTTCAGATATGTCTCCAGACATATTTGCGCGTGTGATGAGGGGGCCTTTAGGGCATTAGCTCCGCCGCGACACTAAGTGCTGGACGTGCAGACGCCCCGCTCTGCCCTCTGGGCAAAGCGATGGCGCTGGCAGTTATATTCATTGAAGTCACTGAATTGACTTTATTGGTTTAGTCGCCAATCTGGAATTTGAGTGCAGATGAGTATCTATCCTTCATGTATCCACTATTATCATTCAATTTTGTTGTTTCACGTATAGGTTAGTTGGAATTCGCCTACAGTGTACGAAGCACTATTCTGTACCTATGATGTGTGCGGCGTAATTTCACATTATGTAGTTTATAATCTGTTTTGCTGACTGATTCAGTAGCGAGGCTTCATCTCGATATGAACTTGTTATAAATAAATTCCTGTCCTTCGATTGTGTTAACTATTTGAATCAGAAGTCATCGTTATTTTTTCAAGTCATCATTTCAATATTAAATTAAGAATTTGGAAGCCTGTTTATTTAATCCCTTGCAATTATTTACCCTATAATTATCAGAAATTAATGTCATCAGAAAATATTAATGACAGAGTAACATCAGATATATACTGAAAAATACGTCATCGGAAATAAATGACTTACTAATAAGATCAAAATACTAACAGCGAGGAACGATCATTATAATGCCCTACGTACAATGTCACGTGGAAACCACATGGTTAGTTGCTGGTTTCGTGGATTTGAGCTGGCAAAATGGATTTGCCACTGAATATAATTATCATAGCCATATTAGCACATTGCATGCTGGATTTGATACGTGGCTTCCACGTGGGATTTTCTTTCAGCTACCACATTGGCTTTAATTGAATTTTTCCACATGGTAGGCACGTGTGTTTGCAACGTACATACCTGATTTTGAACGGCCATAAAAAACCTTGTTTTTACAGAATAAAATTGCTGTTATTCGTTTTTTGGTAAAATCGCATAAATACCTCTCAGAGTAAATATTAAATACTGCATTTATAACCAATCAATTACTCGTTTACACGTCTGATTAGTCCCAAATTTAACTGCTGTTTGCTTCTGGCTCAAAAAAATGTACTGTATAATTTGTAGTATTCTAGATCAAGATGAGATAAAAGAAATTCCGTGTTCTATAAAATCTAACATTCGCCTTTTCAAGACTTAGTTGTGTTTTATTCATTTGCGTTGCTCAATTTAAACATTTGTAATAACTAATAAGGTTATCATGGCCTGCGAAATATATGCTGATAATATAAATGAACAAAATATTGTGATACTTAAATTCTTTATATGCGTGAGGTACCATTTCAAAAACTTTCATTTGAAAATACTAGAGGACAGAACACACCAATAAGTAAAATGATACACACACATGGATAAGTTTTGGCGTTTCGATTTCGAAAGCATGCGCGCGCATCTGGCAGCTGTTCAGACTTGATTTCACGGATCCCCCTCCCCTGCCCCTTCTCTCAGACGCTTGGCGCCCAGGTTGAACTTCGGTGTTCCGTCCCTCGTGACCGTTACTTAGTTCAGCTCGAGACGTGATCAGTGCTAATTGTGCTCCAATATATTCCAAGGAACATCATTCAATTCAGTGTATTAGTGAATCTTAGTGAATGAAAAGGATAATTAATGAGACAAGCTTTTCCCTGTCGACATTGGAGACATTAAATCTGAGCATAGTTCTGATTCGCTGCTGGTTAAGACGATGTAGCTGGTAAATAACGTTCCATTACTTGCTGTTGAACTGTAGCTAACTTCGGTCATTAACAACATCTGATTTTAATGCAGTATTTTCTCTCACAAGTACTCTGTTGTGATGGGAAGTGATAATATACTGGAAATCGTGTAAGATGATTATTAAGAGTTTTAATTCGTATAGACGTGGAAGCATTTCGATGGTACTGATGATTCAAGCCATTTCTCCACCTTCGCTGAAAGAATATTATAGCTCTTAATTCACATTGTTGTACCAAACTAGTTATAATTGAAATGGTATTTTTGAACGCTTTTTCTCAAATTTTAACTGTGGTATTTAAGATAGAAAAAATAAAAATATACGTAAGCATTTTAATTTGAAATGATGAGAAATCCATCTGTACAATTATTTGCTTTGTAAAATTTTGTTTCTTATTTCTTATTTCGTAATTTACTTCGTTGACCTTCATTTTGAGGGTTTATCAGTCTCCACAATATGGATGAGGTTTGTTAGTATAATTCATTTTGCCAATGTTTTGCCTTGAAACAATGTAAATGTATAAAGCACAAATTTACACCTTCAAAGACATATCCATGTATTAACAACTATTATATATGAATTTGAATGTATTGGAAGTGTATTTTTATAAAATGTTTATGCATTTGAAAGTTTAATTCATTCTTCATAGTTCATTTACATGAAATCATGATGTTTCAAATTTGGAAATAAAAGTTTGGAAATTAAAGTTTGCGCTGCAATTATGTCAATGGAATTTAATTTACTTTTTAAGAAATGTGTACAAAATTCAAGAATGAACAATTCAGCTAGTACAATTTCTTGATTTTGAAAAATGAAGTTTGCGCTGCTATTTTATTATAGGAATTTGACTTGCTTTAATGAAAAAAATTACAATTCATAACTAAACAATTCATGTAGTATAATGTTTTTTTGAGTTTGAATATGAGCTGCCATAGTATTAGTGGACTGTAATTTTTTTAAATCGTAGTGAAATTAAACAAAAAATTACTGCCTGACGGCCAGTTTTTTCCATTCCAAATTAATTTGGCGGATAGCTGCTCCAGAAAAATTCATAAACGTGCTTTTACCACGAATACCTTTACCCGGTGTCGCACAAAAATACCCCCAACTTTTTAATTGGTTACATCTCCGCTTTAAATTAGCGTATTTGAATTGTCTTTTTTCACAATGTAGTAAATTTTGTTTCCTTTTCGAATAATTTAAGTTCTTAAAAATCGTTTAATAAACATTTTACAGTGATCGATTTACTGAAAGAGGTAGAAAAACTAATTGTTCATATTAAAAATTGTTAAAATAACACTGGTGTTCTTCTTCATTTCTCAATACCTTCTGTTAAAAATTATTTCACAATGATATATCCTACATACCACCAAGTATTTGAACCCTCTGATAGGTTATTTATTTCCTTATATATATTTCATCATTTGAAGACACCTAAAATGCAGCTCACAAACGATCAAAGAATGCTCATTGTTTGGAATATGAAGCAAGCAAAAACTGTGAAAAAGTTAGAAAAGCATCTAATGAAAAATTCCCGGAAAAGAACTCACCCGATAAGAAGTCTGTATCGCACAGTTAGAAATTAGAAAGAAAATTGAACGCTCTTCTAACTCTTTCACAGTAATCGTTGCTTCGTATTCCAATACGATGAATATTTTGTAATCATTAGTAAGCTGCATTTTAGGTGCCTTCAAATGATGAAATATGGTAGTAAATAACCTCTCATAGGGCTTAAATACTTGGTGGTATGTAGGATATATCATTGTGAAATTATTTTTAACAGTAGGTATTGAGAAATGAAGAAGAACACCACCGTTGTTTTTAAAACTTTTCCTTTGAACAATTAGTTTTTCTACCTCTTCTAGTAAATCGATCACTGTAAAGTAGCTATTAAATGATTTTCAAAAACTTAAATTATTCGAAAAGGAAACAAAATTTGCTAAATATTCTAATTTAAAGGGGAGATATAATTAATTACAAAGTGGGGGACATTTTTATGGGACACCCGGTAGAGCGTGGTATAAGTTATGTCATGGAGGGTTCATAGTTTTTATTCTTTGAAAGCCTAAATTTAAAAAGAATTCAATTTTTGTATTTCGCATATTACAAGTACAAAGAAAATTGGATATGTTCGAATAATGGAATTATTCAATGTATCGTAGCCTGGCCGTTAACCTACATTTTGAACTCTAGAAAAAATCTCTCATTTCGCAAGTTGCTACGAGATCGTTGGTTGAAGTTTCATTCACAATGCATGTACGCCTTTCTGAATTCACAGCCTTGTGACATACATATGAGTATAATACTTGTATATATGTCACTAAAACACGCCACAATGAGTGGTGAAGGCTGCCATGAAACCCTATGAATCCTGAGATGCCATTCTTTACGCCACTAATTACTGTTCCTGCTGATAAATTACTTCAAAGCAAATTGCGAAACATTTTCGAAAAGTTTACATAAAATAACCATATATGGTATCAAGGATTAGTGCGGGATGAGAATGGCATTTTGGGGGGACGTGTTCTAACGCACGATTGCAAACAGGTCATCTGCTCCAAGACATGACAATGCAACAGCACCGTCACACCGGAGCGACCAACTAACTTTGATAACCACATGGAAACAGTGTATAATACACGTCGGTAGAATTCATGGTAAGTCTGCTTGATTTATAGATGGAACCCATGAGTAATTACCACATGTATCCTAGCTGGCAGAAGCGAGGGATAGCCACGAGGCATGTGGCTTCCATATAGGACCCACATTCTCTACACGTGTCCTAACCATGTGGAAACCAGGTGGGGGCACTTTCCAAAAGTCCATGTGCATTCCACATAGCATGGGCAGGTAGAACCCATATGACAAAAATGGACAATCCATGTCGTAACCATATGGCTTCCACGTAACTTTGTATGTAGGGTGGTGCCTGAGCGGTGGAATTTGAGTTTGCTGTAATGTAAATGTTATTTTCGAATCTCACACACGGAAGAATCATTAAATAGTTTTGATTTCCGGCTTTGATATGTTTTGAACAATGTCTGTGTAGATGTCGTAGGTGCCTAAGAATGGGTCAGGTATGTAAATCACGTACAACTAATTTGTAGATTGTTCGTAAAATTCAGTGCCCTTGAGGGACTTACGTTTTTCTTGAAGTAAGGCCCTAGGTGATCTTTTCTTCTGATTTCTTTTACGCTATCTGAAACATAATCACAAAAAGTTCGATCAGAGTCAGGTGGAGATTTAACCCATTCGCTCTCTAATTAATTCCGTTGAACTTGGCCATTTCTGTATAATCGTTCGCATGTGTCGTGCAGTGAAGATACTTATTGTTCTGCTCCAAAACTAAAGTGCCCTAATTGGCTATTAATGATGCTTTTCTGAATTAAGAGAGTGCCCACTCAAATCATGAGGTTCCAAGACTAAGTTCATCTAACCATATTCAAAAATCATCAAACGAAAATTTTAATATTCCCTCACGAAATGGCACTCAACCCTCACTTCCTCAACAAACCAGCTAGTGCATTTCCTCATTCAAGATGGCGGCCAGAAACCCAAGTCCTGAGAGCAATGATGAGATAACGTCAGGGTACGGCCCATATCCCGACGTAGAAAAATTGCCGAACCAGAGTGTGCAAGTGGTCTCCATTCTAATTGATCACTTCAACTCAGTAATGACGACATTGTAAAAAGAACTAATGAATTTAAAAACGCTATTCAAAACACTAACGAGGAAAGAATCTGAGCAAAAGAAAATCATAGACATCGGGGATTAAAATAACATGATAAGCAGTTTAGTTTCCTATTTGAACCAATCGGAACGAAAGGAAGAGTGTGAAAAGTTAGAAAATTAGAAACGTTCTCTTGTTACCGAAATGTGTGGAATTCATTAAGGATAGAACGTCTCCTTTTACTTTACGTTGGTCACCTGTGCACTCTGCTCTCATCCCTCATTAAATCACGATTCAGCCTTCGCGGCTTCACTATATCGCAGTTCGTGTAACGTGTATTTCTGTGTTTAGATTTCAGACCATACGCTACGGTACATAGCAATGTTTGAAATTTAATAATTTTATTTTAGTGTTAAAATAACTATTTCGAAGCCTTAGAAAACCAATAAAAAAGGGGATAAAAATTATTTAAGCCACGTAATGTGGCACAAATAACGCAAAAAAAATACTATTTGTATTAAACGAGTAGAACGAATTGAAAATGACATATGATCAGAAATGCTGGACGTGTTAAAATGATTTCGACATAAATACTGTACGAAAATATTTATGAGTGCGAGAAAGGGTAATAAAGAAAAGGGTGGGTTGATAACAGCGTTAACGACGTTCATAAAGGCCTGTTAATATGTGTAAATAATAAAGTAAGAGTCGCGGTTGCGATTCAGTGGATTTTTGTCTATTGCGGGCAGTCCTGGAACCTAACATCCGCGATAAACCAGGGACGAATGTTCGTTTATAATAGGGTCAAAGAAACAACTAAAAAAAAAAATATTTTATAATTACAGTAGAAATTAAAGTTTGCTTCTTCCTTCAAACTGATCACTCGTACATGAGAGTAAAATTACCCAAGAGCCTATCTCCTCATGTTTTCGTTTCACTGAGTGAAGCAGAAGTGCAAATTTGAACATCAGAGCGGAGCTGCACGACTAGACAATCAGGCGTCTGCTATAAAGTGTATCTTCTCATAATGCTAAATTATCCGTACAAATATGAACTTGTGGTGTGCATTAAGGCTCTTAGCTCCTTTTATGCACCAGTTTTATGCGAAATCAAACATGAAGTAGATACTCGTACATTTTGTGCGTAAATAACAGAGTCAATGAAACAACACGAAACACCCTGCACCCTCAATATCAACTGTAAGTGCAGTGTTGTCGAGGCGTAAAATTGATGCTTGAAGGGTGCCTTGCCTGAATTTTACAATATTGCGTGTACTGCTAAATAAACTCTATTGATTTATTTCAAAGTGAATTATTTGCAAGCTGCTAGAAGGAATGGATTCAACTGAGTAAAATATTTAACTCTCGAGTAAATACATTTATGAAAAAAATAGGCACATAAGCAAAAGTACTCTTAATTCAATGAATGAATAGCTTTTGTGCTCAATAATATCGAAAATGAGATTTATTTTTCCTGGAGCCATTGAAAATCGGAAACATTACACTGCCTCAATCTTCAATGCCAACATCAGCGTTTTCGGACAGGTTTTAAATTTCAAATTCCATGTAGGGGACAGTCAATATCCCCAGCTCAAGTCAAATCAACATAATAATTCACATGTATCTACACTTTCTTTGAGGGCTACTTCATTGGATGCTTTATTCAATCTTCACAGTTTCAAACACAATGATTTTTCAGTCGTTAACCTAAGAGAGTGTGAAGTGCAGTGCAAGCTCGGTAGGTAGAAGGATATCCCCAACAGTCACTCCTACCAGTCTTTCTTGCACTCTACAATTACTAAAAGACCTCATTATTCTATTAGCCTCTCAAGTTCGTGTCCGAGGGAGCATATCGACCCAATTTTTAACTCAACTATGTTGATAAGCAATGCATTAAGACTTGGCGCTCAGTTTAAAAAATTTTCAACTGTGACTGGGCTGATTCAACTGTGATTCAACTGTGATTCAACTGATTCAACTGTGACTGAATATGGAATTCTCAGACTTGAAGTGAATTAAAGTCCCAGGTTTTAGGGTGTCTGATATAATTTTTCAAGATGCATATTTCTCCTGTTCTATTTTAGTTTAAATTTTATACCTAGTTTCGTAAAAGTGTGTATACCACTCACAGAATAATTTTATGACTTTCCTGGTGATTTTCCACGTTCGAAGAGCTGGGTTTCAGCCACTAGCCCGCAAATGGCAGTCAGTTCAAGTGAGTGATCGCACAATATCACTTAATTCCATGCTTCCTTCACTCTGCAGTCAGAAAAATGTTGTAATTTGTAGTGCAAATATTCAATGTTGCCCTGGATGTTCTACCAGTTTTTTATCAATTCTGAATTTTGAAATTCTACTTCAAACTCACAAATCATCTTGAGGAGTTGAAATATCGAGCTCTGAATTTTAGTGAACTTGACTTCCAAGAGACATCAAGGTCTTTGATTTGACCGCCATTCATACAGTATCCAGAGAAATCGTTTAGTGTAAATCAGTAAGAGTCCTAGATCTCAAGTGTGCTCATTGTCATTTGCGAAAGAGAGAGTTGCATCCCAGTGAGTTTACTTTTAACTTCTAATGTTAAAGAAATACAAACTATTTTTGCTTTGTTAGCATTGTAAAATAACGTCAGAATTCTCTGTAAGCGCTCGAAAAGTCGCCAATATGATGCAAAATAAGTCTGTCACTACGTGCAATAAATCTAAAAATAAGTCTATCAATACGTGCGATGCCAATATTGCAACCGCCATGAACCACAGTTAAGATCAATAAAAAAATTTGTTTCAATACTCAGATTAGATTCGGCATAAAGTGGAACACTGGCAGCGCAAACGTGTTTTTTCATGCAGGAACTACATTAAAAACTCCCTTTCAGTGATTATAAAATTGAAGCCCCGGCAAAAAAATCAAAGATGATGGCAACACATCAACCCTGGAACACTGACTATTCTTAACCCATCTTAACTACTATTATTTGTTTATATTTACTACAATATTATCAAGAGTTGTTCAGAAAGAGAACAAGAGTGGTAGGTCGCAATAGTCTCATTCGTGATGCTTTGAACTACTGCGAATAAAATAAATATATGACGGAGCCCTTGATAACTGTGATAACTGAGCTCCAGTACACATCAAATGCACCAGCATCGCTACGAGCGTCAATTGATTAACCGTAACTGCGACTGGTCTTTCGTATCCATGGGAGTATAGAATATGGTCAGTTTCATTAGTCCCGCACTAAAAACAATTTAACAAATCATAATTCAACATTGATTGTGATTAACCCAGGAATGATCGAAGGAAATACGAGTATATTCATACGCTTGAAAATATTCCGCATACACAGCGTGAGGTGGGTTCATCTGGCTTTCCTGCCCTGTCCAACGATCATGTTGGCGATGTAAGGTACTAATGCTGCGAAATAGTTTGTTTGGGAATAGTCTCATTTCTTATTTGAAATGCATTCTTGGATTATGAAGAGTTCTTGAAAGATTCGATACACTTCTTTCAAATTCTGGTCGTGTTCGCGGAGTGCAACCTGTATGTATGTAAACGCGCGAACAGTACTACGCAACAATTCAAGCGTTTACTCCTTATACTTCAGATCATCTCAAATTTGTTGCTATAATCCGGAAGATTTGAATTTTTAGGCGGATTCCTATAATTTTCGCTGTAGTAAATCGAACTACTCTCTGATAAAAAATAGAAAACACACTATTTCCCTTTGACATTAGCAAAAAGTTCCCACATATCGAAAGCTTATGAATTTTGTTCACAAATTGCCAGATCATTTATCAAAGATCATCTGAGCCAATGTAATTGATCGAAAATTGGAAAATGCTTAGAAATGTGATCTTTTTTTTCAATTTTTAGCTGCGTTTGAAGTATCAAATATTTCTTTGAGTTTTTAAAGCATTGTGATCTTTATGATGAGGTATAGGTTCTGAGACCAAACTCTTGAATGAATACGAAGCAATTGAAGAGAAAGAGTAGAGAAGCAGTGCGTAGATCTTTCGTGGTATTTTGTGTTACTTGAATATTCGTGGTCTTCTTAATTAGGTTACGCAGTAAACAATACGACTATGTGAGTAAAATGTAGAATTTTTTGCGTCCCTCTCCGATCGCCGGCGATAAACCTGTGATGGATGCCCTTTTTTATCATCTGACGTAGATAAATTGGCTCGGCTCGCAACGGCTCGCTATACTTAAAGGTATAAGAATGATACTTTTCTTTAAGACTACTTTTGTTCGAACCTCTGATATCATGCGCTGTAAATAAACTCTGATCCGTGGGATCACAACCACAGTTCTGCCCAAAGTATACAATACAGGTACAGTCCTACAATTACACTCAGACTTCCAAGTATGCTCTGAAAATTACAGAGTGTTGTTCACAAATATTTTAATAGCTTCAATGGTGTCACCCCAGGTCTTTTTGACACTGAGGACTATGTCCGAACCAGAAATAAATTAGTGAGAAATAACACTGAATAACAAATTTCAAAAATTTTTTTTTACTGGAGATGTGTAAATTGATATAGACTAATTCGGGTACGCTTATTTCAAAAATCATAACCGTTTTGCTGTCTCACGTCAGGATTTTCAGTTACAGAAATACTCTTCTTTCTGCTTTCAGTGTCGTCTGCGCGTCTGTGTCTGCTTTCAGTATCCCACGAGATACCGGCGTGAGAGGTGGTGTGGTGCTTAGCTGAGGCTTTATACTGTGTACATTGCACTGGATTGTGAAAACATATATTTGTGTGTCCACGATAACATATATATATATATATGGTTGGTCATTAGAATACTTGTTTTTAGTAAAATGATTAGAAAATACTAATGTTTGATTCTTTCTTTCTTTCAGGTCAACATGAGTCGGCGTTCCTGTGCCAATCATCCAGACAACTTCTGTTATGTCTGTGGTCGGTATACCAAAAAAGATCAACAGCGACGTATATCTACAGCAGTGAAAATGAAGGCCGCCTACTTTCACTACTTCGGGTGTAAGGCGGGGGACCAAGAAAAGAGCTGGGCACCACACATATGCTGCACAAGCTGCCACACAGGCTTGACTCAGTGGTTGGTGGGCAAGCGCGCGAGCATGCCTTTTGCGGTGCCCATGATATGGCGTGAGCAACAGAATCATCATGATGATTGTTATTTCTGCTGCACAAGCATCGCCGGCTTCAACAAGAAGAATAAAGGCCACATCAAGTACGCTTACTGCGTCTCTGCTCGT
>JACJUY010006640.1:30897-49484 GCA_014220935.1 Platorchestia sp. MABIK
GAATATTTCTGTAACTGAAAATCCTGACGTGATACAGCAAAACGGTTATGATTTTTGAAATCAGCGTACCCAAATTAGTCTTAATCATTTTACACACCTCCAGTAAAAAAAATTTGTTGTTCAGTGTAATTTAGGAAAGTTGAGGCCCCACATTTCTTTCATTGAATATTGTCAGATTCTGGAACCAACTCCTAGAAAATACTGTCTTTGCTAGCACTATGAAAATGTTCAAAAATCGTCTTAACCATAACAGTTTTCAAAAGTACGACGGTTGACTGGAGTCCAAGTTGATTTAAAGAGAAAAATACAAATGCGTACCCCAGTAGGTATTTTCAGTTACCTTTTTTCTTTGTGCGTTATAATTGCGATTTCATTTGTAGGGCTCGTCTAATAGTCCTGTCAGCACCGGGTGACAAAATAGGTAATCACACTTTGCGTTACCGTCGCATTAAGAGATATTGTGCCACCAGCAATGAAATGTTGCTTGTGCGTGAAAATTGTTCATTGTCAATGTGTTTCGTTGGTGCCTTTTGTACGTGATCGATGTCTGACAACGAGGGACTCGGGAACGATGATGGTAAAGCGGGCCATCATTCTCAATCTGAATTTTCTTTAGTAGCACCACTTCAGTAACGTAATATACAAGTAATACGCTAACATCATACACCGTCAAAGGCATCTTTTTTCGCCACTAGTATCAAAAGCATTGGACTGTTGCGTACAGCACAGTTTAGAAATTCCGTGTTCGCATCGCATATTCGATTATTGAATCGCCATCCAACGTTAGCAGTTCTTAGGTGCAGAAAAGTTCACGAAAGAAATGGAATTCCTTCATCATTTTTTACCGTAAATGACTTGCTCCCAAAGTGCAGTTACAACCCATTGCAGGATATGAGCATCTTATACAAAAATTCTTACAGTACAGATTCAGACTAAAGCCTGTGGATGGCCAAACCGATTGAAATTTTCTAAGGCAGGAATCGCACTACTTCGGCCTGACAGGAAATGGTATTTCACTTTTTATTGCGTTACACCTTTCATCCTTTTACGCCTTTTACACTGCGTTACAATTTAACACATTTTCATTGCGTAACACCTTTGTGAATACTGCTCGAGAAGAGTCACTCTAAAATTTTATGCTAAAATTTGGGCTTAAAGTATAGGGATGGAAATACCCATGAAAAATTGAATTTATATTTAAGTCAAGGTCAAGAACTAGGCGCCGATTTATATGTTTATTAAAAAGATATGAAAATGTTTGTATAGTTGTGTAATAATTTTTTATTAAATTAAGTGAAAAAATGCTGTTCGATTGCAGTCCATTTGTATCACATGTTTATTGGAAAGCCATGAAAATCAGAATTTAAGAAAAACTCCAGTAATGAGGCTGAAGAGATGGCATGGTTCGTGTATTCAGTTGATTGGGAGACTCTTATACTAGTTTCACTTACAAACTACTCTAATTCTAATAGTGCAGAAAATTATTTCAATTCATTCTGCATACACAAAAAAATTAAAATCATATCCGAAAACATTCATTCCTGTAGTCAACTTGCTGCACAGTATAGTTGCGCAGAAATAAATATTTGGAAGCTCTTCTGAAATTTCAACTTGAAATGGCCGTTCAGTACGCCTGGGCCTTGTTATCAGGTCTACACTAAGAAAATTACCCTCGGCTCTGCAAGTGAATAGAATGCTTGATTAGTATCACAAAATTTCTGTTCAACTTGAGAATTTCCTGAAGCAAATTTCAATCATCAAGAAACTATTTTACCATGGCTTCGTGTTAGTGAAAGTAAATGTGAAGGAAATATGATAAGACAATTAACTGAATCAATTTACATATAGTTAGAGACTATTTACTATCATTCTTAATGCAGTCCCGCCTCTGAAGCTTCATGTTAAGAGCACAAGATAGACTCAGTTGCAACATTAGCACGCATTTGTTACAATGAATACAAACTTCATGGGCTATCTGCCAGTGAAGTATTTCCACTTACAAAAAAAGTCTTGTTACGAAAATATTTGTGTAATTTATAAGCACAAGCAGCTACTTCCTTCATCTTTTCACGAAATTGGAAACTACGCCAAAAAATCCATCATCACCGAAAGAATTATTTCTGTTGCTTTTGCTCGTATAACGACACTTCAAAACTATAATTACATAACTATAAAGTTATAAGTATACAGCTATACTATTCAAATACCCTATTTTCATGTACGACAGAGCAATAGATATCGTTAAAAATGAGTTATTTCTGTTTCGCAATTAGAATATAGCACTAGGTATGAAAGTGATCCAGTAGTTTTTCCCTTTGGAAAGTTATTGTTGGCCTTCATTCCTTTTAAATAGGGTTCAATTTCAATGAAGAAGGAACAGGCGTGAGAAAACGCAGATGTGATTGGATGATTCTCCCATTTTTAATAGAGAATTAAGATTTTGAGACGGAGTTATCTCGTATAACGTTCAGATTGGGCGTCGCACCTTGAAAATCGTAAATTTTGCTACTACAATGAATTCTAGCCGTGGAAAGTAAACAAAGACCCTGCTATGGTAGAAGCTGTAAAACTTATTTTAGAATTTCAAGTTAACTGTTTACTATTTGCTCTTATATTATTGGGTACTCGGGTTTGCTGCCTGATCAACGAATTATTTCTTGAAGCAACTGAGGATCGCGTAGAAAAGAATGCCCAGAATCATGATGCCGAAGAGAACATCCATGATGATGACACCCGTGAAAGCGAGCATGTAGGTGGCCATGTCACAGCCGTTCTCGAACCAGTAATGGCCGTAGTCAGGCTTTATTCCCCACGCTGTGTATACGAACACGTTGCCTGAAAGAGAAAAATTAATTATGTTGTTAATATTGATCTGCTTATTTAACTATTTTAAATTGTTCAGCTTCTTAAAATTTGAGCATTAGTTTTAATATCCTAAGAAACCCATCTTGAATAGTTCAATTTTGTTACGCTTCGTGGCTGTGTTTTACTACAAATATCAGTGCTATGGCTAGAAAATGAATCAAAACATCCTTCTATGAACAAGTGTTAAAATTCACACTTCTTATAGCTCCGAGTTCTATAAATTCGTTGGCGACGGAATCATTCAAACTCTACGTTTCTAAACATCCAGTACATTTAAGAAGCGTGAGGTGAGTCAGAATCCACTCGCATAACTAAAACCACAGTACAGTAAAAGATCGTAATCCAACCATCCCTAAAATGGGTGATTCGCTTGACATGGCGGATCCAGCTCATTGGCATGAAGGAATTTCTACGGTACGAGAGAGCTTGTTGACAATCTTTACTCTTTGAAAAGTGGTTTTATCCAGATGAGGTCACTACGAAATCATTTTCTAGCATTATTTTGTATTCATGCACTCAGCTTACGATAAATTACACTATCCATGCGTTTGAACATATTTACAACAATGGTTATGACTTATAAGAATAACCCCCTATAACAAATTTTTAGAAAGAAACAGCGAATGTTACAAGGAAAAAAATTGTGGATACTATACACAATAAAATGAAATATAATTTTTTTTCGAAACTGTTGCGAATTAGAAATGCTTCAAAAATTCTAAAAAGAAAAAACTGCTGCGTAGTTGGTCATAAAGAACATTATAATGGAACATTATAAAGAAGAAGAACATTATAATGGAACAAACAAAAATTCGCACTTCTAGTTTTCACTCAAATACTCATATGTTATTGATGACAGAGCAATTTTAGCTATAATTTATGGTTAAAATGAATTTTCCTTTGTTCCCAGGTTTATTTACCTGAGTGTACTGAAATAGGGTAGAAAAAGTTGTCAAATGCTGGCGGCACTGGAATCTATTGATACTCGTCGCACTGAAATCTCATCAATGCAAACATGCGTCTGGCGCTAATGTAAATAATAATTATAGTTAAAATAAAAAATAATTTTAAAATTGCTCTTTTTCAAAAATAGTGAGTTTGATAGTGTTAAGGCTTCAAATTCCAAGCAGAGACTGATTTTTCTCAGTAGAATTTATAAACTATCAGAAAGTTGTCGGGTAACTCAAGCTTATACGAATAAGGCCACCGTCACACGGAGACCAAATGGTAACGCTTCATCATAATCATCTACAGTCAGCAGCAGCACTAGTCGGTCTGTCCAGGGCCACGAAACAATCACATTTCAGCCTTAGTTTGACCAAACTGGTCCTAAACTAAGACTGAAATCTGACGGTTTCGTAGCGCTAAAAAGACCGAATAGTGCCGCTGACTGTAGAAGATTATGATGAAATGTAACCTTTTGGTCTCCGTGTGACGGCGGCCTAAGCCAGGTAGACTAACGGAAAAAGTGATATCTCTCGTCACACGAGATGTTTAATATCGATTGTTTTCACTCACCAGTGAGAGAAAATAGAATCTTCTGTTTACTGCAGGGTACACAAAAGTTCTCTATGAAACGCAGGCGACAGTAGCTCAAGTATAGATGTAGTTAGTAAAATATGTTTTCAATTTATACTCCTGTCGCATTGTTTAATTATCAGCGCACAAATGAAAATTATGATTATTATTATATCTTTTGCCTTGCGTGCGTCCGATGAAAGATATGTGATAAACCAGAATATTGCTGATGACCAGCTCTAACTCATAGGGGCTTATATCTCTCAATGAGACCTGAAATGAGGCTCAATGAAATATGTTGAGGATCATCCTTGCTCCCCTGGCTTGAGCATTACGCTTACCTGCAACGAACAGGCCGACTGTGGTCAACGTGACAACTCCCGTGATGATGAGTGCTATCATCCCTCTGCCTTGTGTGGGGCTCTTTTTGGCCCTGAGGAACTGTATGAACTCATGCACGCCAGTCACGATGTAAATTACACCTGCGCAAGTATAGAAATTTTTTGAGTACCAGTTCTTCCACAAGTGCATCATCGTGTGTACCTGTACTGGGATGAAGTTACTCGAAAAATATCTTTCGAGAAACAAAATTAGCAAGTATCATCCAAATTAATAAAATAAAATATTTAAGAAGGATTAAATTATGCGAGTCTATAGGTCCTACTCCAATGACACATCCTTCGTTCATTTTATAAGTTTTAAACCTAATAAATCTGATATTAGTCATGATGTTACTGTGAGTTATTCGGCATATTTCTTGCATCCTCGAGGTGACGGCTCAGTGAGGCAGCTTAACTCGGAATTAGTGTTTGCAATCCCAGGATTTTAGGAAGACAATCCCGGGAATTCCTGGGATCCCGGGATATCTTTATATTTTACATCTATGCTATCGTAATTTGTTACCTATGCCCATCGCTGTTTTTGGCAATTTAGGAAGCGAATAACCTTTTTCTGAGAAGGATTCTCTAATGAATTAACTCTTTGTAACTGTATTTACCGACACGCTATCATCTGCTACAAGTTTAGTCACTTGTTTTTCCGGAGTACTTTGATGCACCTTCGTGAAACTTGATTTTTCGTTTATTTAGGTCTAGTGCTTTCACTGCTGCTCTCCCTTACCAGAGGGCGCTTTGTTCTATTACGAATTCTTTTTTCTAAGCTACTGGTTGACGCAACTGGGTCTACAGTTTCAGGCTTCACTATGTTGTGTTCACCCTTTAGGTGATGGAACAAACCACTGGTAGACCAGCCATTGCAAAGTAAACTCTTGCCGTACTTTACACACTTCGCACTTTCTCCAGTTGCATCTTTAACATATTATCGCCACACAAAACCTTTAGTTTCTTCAACATCGGCCGTTGTCATCGTATCTATTATTTATTACCTGAAAAACCAAACCACAAAATATATTCGATTTTCTTACTAATATCTTGAAATATGTATCTATTTAGAATCCCGGGAATTTCAAGGAAACAGCAAAATTTTAAGTTATTTTCTCACTAATCTCTTGAAATATGAATGATATTTAGAATCCCGGGAATTCCAGGGAAAAAAAGAATTCCGGGACCGGGAAATTTCAGCCCCAAATCATCAGGGATCCAGGAATGCAAACCCTACTCGGAATATTAATACCCTACGTTGAAGATGTGACGCAATTGATGCATCAAATAATTTTAAATCTGGAGCCTGATTCATTTACCCAAGTGAGCAAATAAGGGTGGATAAAAGTTGTAAATACTCATGGCACTCAAATCTATCGATACTTTTACGTGATCACGGTGGCAGTTTGGCAACACCGAAAGACTACATATTGACTTGCCCAACAACTAACCCATCATGATGAGCCAGATGGGGATCATTGGTTCAATCTTGCATTTGTCGATGTTGATACTCCCGATGATGATGAAGACGAGGCCGAAAATGAGTTCCACTACAACGAAAGCCGCCAACACCGGTGCAGGAACAGCACCGAATTTCCCTAACGAAGTGGGAAAACGAAATTTCATGTTAACATTGATAGTTGTTCTCCAAATCATTGTCATAAGTGCTTTCAACTTATTTGGTTGAAAAAATTATGAATTCAAAGGAGCAGTCCGAATCGAAAGTTTTCAACGAAAAATTGGAATCTTTTCGAAGGAGAGAACTGTTCAAAATGAATTTTAGAATCTGTTCCATTCGAATTTAAGACTGGGGCCTTGCATCACTGGTTGAGAACTATTGGGACAGAAAAGGATAGATTTATTTAGGACAGTTATTGATAATTCATTATTAACGTAATAAGTGACGGTAAACCGTGTGGGCGCTGTTTGAGCAGAAAATACTTAAAATAAAATGTTACAAGCCGTAATCTTAACTGAAAGCTTTGGCTATTTATTGGAAGTCGTGAGTGAGTTTGATGTAAACTATTCAGTTGATCAAATGAAAATATGATTCAATGCATTGCTTACAGAACTTTTCGGCATGGTATTTGTCTTGAATGAAAGAGCGATGTTTGCAGTTCTCGCTCAATGTAAGATATGATTATCTGACTATTCGAAAGATAAAACTTTCACTATTTCATTTGACCTAACATTTCGTTTTCAGAGAATGACATGTGGAGATTTCTGGATCATGTGAAACTGACGAATTTCCGAAGAAATATTTCACTCTGCGTCCCCTACACTACACTCATAATGACGTGCTTCCATACATTTGAATTTTATCATCTATACATATTCATGGTGAACTTAAGTTAGATTGAAAAAATGTCATAGTCTTTTTCCAAGAAAAGACATTTTCCAAGAAAAGGTCATACTAACTTCAACGTATCTCAATTTTTTAATCACCCATTTATCATGCACTCCTTGCCTTTGATGAAGGCATAAATGCGTAAATGGTCGAAGGAGGTTCATTTCGTGCAAAGCCGTTAACAGCCGCCGTAAAGTGTTCAAATTGAACCATGTATTTTTGCCCAACCTATTTTTGCAATAAATAATTTTCCCTTCCTGTGGAAAATGGCAGTGTCTCTATTGTAGAGCATATCGATGTCTTGACTGTCGAGCATCGAAATCCCTCGATAAATTTTAGAGAAGAACCAAGCTCCCCATGAATTGTGTTTTTACTGCTGTCATTCAGAAACGACATAACGGTGGGGCATCCAGTTAACAATTGGATAGTCTGGACTGAGTACAGATAATTATTTGATTATCGTTCAAAAGAACAAATTTGGCCAACAGTACATCACGACGCTTTCTGAATAAAGTGAAAACTGAGGTCAGAAAAAATTTTCGTTTTCGTTTCACTGATACTGTTACTGATGCTTATTTACGAGTGCATAAAGCATTCGTTCAAAAAAAGCAACTCACCTGGCGAAGAGCCGGATTCCGGGTCAGCTGAAATAAGAAGGAAATGAAAATTAGTTTCAGATTGTAGAAACTCTTTTAAGATACTTTTGATGGAACCAACGAAACATCGACAATGGCGCGCTTCAAATGTAAATACTTATACTGAGTGATAAGTCAAGTTGCAGAGACTCACGAGAGACTTCGAATGGAAGTTTGAGCTAAAATACCAAAAATATGCTACAGTACCATCAAAATAGAGGTAAAACAGTTAATTAACCATTATTCAGATAGAAATATGTATATGTAGATATATCTTTATTAAAATGTCTAGTTACTTCAATCCTGCGTCGTTATTTTCTCCACTATCATTGTTTGAGAATTCTCTGATAGGAAAAGTTCAACACTAGCTTTGGTTGAACGCCTGATGTGCTTTACTGTGCATAACAGAGTTCTACCATGCCAATTACGTAGAGAAAAATTACTAGAGTATTGATTACACTCCTATCTCTAATGTTTATAACTATCTTGTAATCGAAGGCTAAGTACGTCGTGTCGCTGCCTCGTGACTGATACGGAGTGTGGCTTCAGGGAGACTTGAACATTAAATATTTCTTATTCCTTTTCTTGGGTAGTCCCATTGCATGTATAAATTTTTTTAGTAGAAAAGCTCTCTCGTTTTATAATGAGTGAATCATGTTGGTTTTAGTTTTTACGCGGGTTGTTACTTTAATGCTGCTTCAATACTAGATTCGTATTCAAATATCCCACGAGGAATTAAAGAACAAAAATAAATCCGAAATGCCTTTAGAATAGCATTTGTAATGAAACTTCACATCGATGGGGTCAGGAAGTTCAAGTGGTAAGGTTTGATGATGACTGGCTCTTTCTGCAGCATAGCTCTTGACATTATTCGTTTTTCTTAGAGCAATGCCTTACGAAAGTTGATCCTACACAATTGTCGATGTCATTTTATGTATTTATTACCTTATGAATTATATGTGAAGTACTGTACATGTATTTGAGGAACCTTTGCGTACCTACATGTTCCTCAAGCGTTAACTCATGAACCTAATCGTTTTCAATACGTTCTGCACATAGTCGACAGAACTACCCCAGAATGTTGATCATTAATCAGCTTTAAAAAGCGACGTTGAACAATCTACATTGAATATAAACGCCATTGAACATTCTGTGTTTACAATCGACGTCAAAATATCCCAGATTGTTCATGTTGATCAACATAATCGACTATGAATGAGCGATATTGAACATTATCGACTTTGAACATTCTGGGTACATAATCGACATTGGCTTATCCCAGAATGTTAATCTCGTCAATAAATTAGACTAAAACAATGGCAACAAACACAATTTTCTGCAAACACTGGGTGTTTAAGTGTTTTCTACCTGTAGGCATGATTTCTCATCTGTATATAGTCAAAGGAGATAAATTAATTTCAAACATTTAAAAAAGCTGGAGCTTCTCACTATAGATCATAATTGTGTATCTCTTGAAAATGTATTTTATGCCATTTTAAGCGCCTTGGTAGGTAAGGCTACACATTTTGTGACGCAGTTATTTCATTAGCATTTGCTGTGCAGCACAAATACATTCCTATAATAGCAGCTTGAAAAAGGTAAAACTTCAAAAAGTGAACAAGTTCGTCTGGCGCTGGGGCCAAAAGAAGCAGTACGTGCAGACAAGCAAACAATGAATATCTCGCCACATCAATTTCTTGCTCCTGAACTTGAATAAAGCGTTTTCTGTAAGATCAGAGCGTTCAAATATTTCGCACCTAGAGTGTAAAATTTTACAAACATAACTTGAACAGAGAAGCAGTGCATGATTAACTGGTTTTACTTACCATTTCGGCTTCGGCGCTTGTTACTGCTTTTCTTTCCTTTACCCATAGTTAAATCTTGTCAATGAAGATATAAATAAATGAAAAAACTAAACAAGTTCTGCGGAAAAATGATCATTTCAATAAAGTGACAGAGAGTGAAGAGATAAAGAAATATTTAGTACCTTGTACAAACTGGTCAAGCGAAATTGCACACGAACAAGTACTATGAACTTATTACCTTGACTCTTGAATTTGTCTCGTCTTAATTATACGACAGGCACATCAACAGTAGAAGGCATAAATAAGGCACTCAGTTGAAGTGTGCCTATTCTCTTTTTTTCAGAAATACATAATTTTCCATCAAAAACAGTCAAAATGAAATTTGACGTCGTGGTCGACGTAACGAATGTCATCATCTTTATGATGATGAGACCAGCTCCCTCTATGAAATCTTAACGAAGGCCGCTGCAGCGTCCGGAGATCACCCATAACACGAACGAATCAAACTTGCAGCATTTCACAGTATGTGCCCTAATGCCTGCGTACTTTGTACATGGCTCACGCCGCCAATGTTGAGTTATTTAGGCAGTATTATCTGCACAACAGCTCATAACGACATCAAAATGATACATATTATCATACGTCTGTTCCTTTGACATACATGCGAACTAAGATATCACAGCGACGACTTAAATTACTTTGTTCTTTCAAAATTCGTTTCTTGCACTAATTTAAACCTACATTTTTTGAAAACACAAAAGCACTAAACTGTTCTGCGGCACTGCACTCAGGACTCTGAGGAAATGAAGCGCTATCTGTCTCTGCCGAGCTCTTTATCCGCCTTATCTCTTATCTCACACTGATAGGCAACGGTCACTGATAAACAATTGAACTAGTAACGCATGAGGCATTCTATGATTCATGAGAGTATATTGAAATAAGTTCAGGCAACTTGAATGATATAATTTTAGGGTTATTTTAGCAAAGCGTTACCTTACGAGGAAATTTATTGGTGTTCATCTTTAAATCGCAGACGAATCACTAGACACGTTACCACAGATTAAACATTCAAAAAATTCGGTTATTCAGTTCGGCTCCCCTGAGCGCTTGCTTGAGTTACGGTGTACGACTGATCACAAAGGTTCACACGTGAATACCTTCTGAGTAGAGTTAGCAGTACAGAGTTAAGGCCATGTTTTGTAGTGCTTAAATTTTTCAATACGAAACAGACCATAAGCAGTACTGCAGAGCAAAAATAATACATTATTTTTCTTTTTCGTTTCTTTTCGTTTCTTTTAGATGGAAACGAAGGAACGTGAGCTGTAAAAGATTCTCAGTCTCAAACTACCAGGGTAAGTTCTGAAAATGTTACTCCACTGAATGATAGATCACGTAATGCCTGTTTAGACCTGTGATATTTAATTTGATATTTTTAAGCCAAAACCAACACAGACCTAAATTTACTCGCGCATTGAAGAAAAAGTTATCCAATGTCCGAAACAAGTCAACCAACCCAAACGCATTTCACGCACGTTAACCCTTTCATCGATACATGAGATAAACGATGTTTCGGTCACGCGGGACGATCAATCTAAAGTGAATCACCCTTAATTGTTTTGGTATTGTTATTTCTGACGCCAAAATAATGACTTTTATGTGTATGAGTTGATTTTCAGTATTTCGATAACTAAGCGATAATAATAATTCAAAAGATAAAAAAACCATCCAAAAAAAAAGTCTTCGATGTAGTGTCGTGATCCTCTTCTCTGTCAGCATTTCGTTGTGAATTACGTGGATCGTCCGCTGAGATGTTCAATTTATATTGCAACTTAATTCCTTCGTCGTTATATGTGGAGTACATCACTTTCATTTATTTTGATAATAAGGCGTGACTTATGTCCTCGCCATGATTATGATTTAATGGTAGCATTTGCTACGCTGCCACCAGCCCGATATTTGGGCAATTTAATATTGATATCATATGAATGATTGATTTACTTTAGGTAACGCTTTTCCATGGCTTTTATGTCTTTTCTCAACTTTCCAGAACACAGGTATTGATACACTTGTAATCAAGATGTAGATTTAATTATAAGAATCAATTATATGCGCATTACAATCCTAATGAATAATTGTTCCTGTTACACAATGGTACTAATACAAGATATCGCTTGCCACATCGAAATAGACCTACATTGACCTACGACCTGAGGACATTGGGTTTAATTAACAATGCGAAGCTAATTATGACATGAGAACTCATCTTATAGAGAGAGATGTGAAGTCCCTCGGATGTCGAGACGGGGAATGCCAGGGGTGCCATTCTGGGATGACAGCCAGGTACGTTCGGTGTAGCGGTAGACGCTTGACTGTTGATATTCTTAGTCAATAAAGCTGGCTCACGTTGATAAAAGTATTCCACATGTTGAAATCACTTCACGACGATAGCTCCCTGATATTATGTTTGCAATACCAGCGCCAGCCCCCGCAGGGTGCGGCTAAAGAGATTGGAACGACACACCTCTTGCTTATGTGGTGACGCAAGCCTAACTGCCTGCCTTCCCTCGGCTGCTGCTACGCGAAGTCAACCGCAAGCTGGAACTTCGATCAAACGTCGCTCTATAAATATGAAAATCATCCTAACGTATATGGAAATATGCCTAATTGAGTCAATAATATGTATATGAGTTCCCATGATGAAATGCTTACTAACATGTAAGAAATATTCCTATAAATAGAAGAATTACATATTAAGGATAACTTGAATGGTAGTAGCTGGCACCTCGGGCATTCGATGTAGAAACGACGTCGTAACGCGTTCGATAGCTGAATCGTGGAGGCTTTGTTCAGATGTCGGGCTTCTAGAAGATTCTTGGTAGAGTTTGCGTGCTTTTCATCTGTAGATAACTCGCGATGGAATATCTCTTCAAATATGATGATCGACGCAGTTCATCTTGGAGATTCGAAGTGAATACGAGGGCCAGTCGCAACATTCAATGTAATCCATAGCACAAAAAAAAATTCTGGACGCTGGATATGATGAAATCATATCAGTAGAAACTCAGAATAATAGGTTTAAAACGAGAGAGATAACTTTATAGTTTCTGACTTTTTGAAGGCACACCAGTTAAAAGACTGGTCATAACAGTTGCAAATGATTACACCTTTACATTGATACGTAAAACATGCCCTAAAGACGAATCTTAACAACCATTTATACGATAATTCAAAAGTTATTGGAAAAAATTTTAGCCGTATGTTTTTTTAGGTTCATTTCCGAGGATTGAAACATGCACCTTCATATGTCGATATTTTCATTAAATGAAAGATTATTTGAACCCAACTCAATACTGGGAGATGCCGTTGTTAAAATTAAAAAAATCATAGTAATTGATTCTTGCTGAGCGTGGGCGTGATTTGTCAACCGAGATATGGTCTCTACTACCAACATCTCCTGCAGCTCTCGGTTTGCTCATTGAAATCGTGCCGTCCCAGAAGTAGTGGAAGATTTTGTGCCATTTGTGAAGAATCGACTGGAGTGAAATTCAGTAAGTTCAATGATATTTTGATTTTCCATGGAATAGGGAGAAAGATTTGAGGAGTTTTGCACTGATACTTTTTTCTGTTTTTTGAGTCTATAAAATGTTCAATTTGCTGCTAATTTTTCTAAAATGAAAGAAAAGTAGTCAATATTTGGTTAGATAGACGATGGCCCTCCAATGCATAAGGTAATTTAAACTATTTAATTATAGTTCTCAAGCATTTTCAAAATAAAAATCAGTATAGCATAACACTTCTTTATACAGTTTTCCTGATCATTTTACTAATATTTGATACGAAATTGTCATAGATCTCTAAAATCGTTAGTTGCCAAGCAAGTTCGAAACGATTGAACAAACAATTAGAAAAAAGAAAAAATTTACTCCTGCACTTAGAAAAGAGACTGACTTCCCCAGTGCTGCCTGACAAAAAAGAATAGTGACACTAAAGCAGGGAATCACAGCATCTGATATGAATAATGGTTTATTCATTGAACGGATGACGAATCCTGCAAGTGGGTCAGGAAAGGAAAAACTGTGGAGCCTCCAGCACCGTGAGTGCCTCCAGCTCCAAAGGCGCATTAGCGCCCTCCAGCACCGAAGTGCCTCTATCACTGTCACGGGAGAATTGAAATTAAAAACTAATATAAATATTTTGGCAACAAAGCTGTTCGTATATTTGTTGATTAACATCACTTCATAATTAGACCGTTGCATGAAACTGGTGACATTGCAATTCAGCATCAAATTGCAGGCTCACAAGTCTTGAACGTGCCCTGTCCTAAATATAAGGGAAAGTGATGAGAAATCAACTGTCATCCCACTTTGAACGAATCAAATTTACTTCATCGAAATCAACATGCCTATAGGTGAAACACTAGCTCTCAAGACACTCTGCTTAAAATCACTGGAAAAATATACAGTGATATCGATCGAAAAGATGTAACTCTCTGACTGCTACTTGATCTCTCCAAAGCGTACGATAGCGTCGAACATGATCGAGTTCTACGGAAAATATTGAACTTAGGAGTCGAATCAAAATGGTTCAAAAGCTACTCACCAAAAAGGTATATGCAGTCCTCTTAGATAGCAAGTTGTCTCCATTCATTTGAAACAGTTTTGGTGTTCCTCAAGGGTCCATTCTTGGTCCTCTATTGTTTTCTATTTTCATTAACGATTTCCCTTCAATGCTTTCCAACTCCCGAATCTCAGTGTGTGCAGATGATATTCAAATTGCAATGAATAGTTCAGTATCGGAAGTACCGCAGACTCAAATTGAGGCTGAAACCCTGTTGATTAGCCTGAAATCATGGTGTGATCAAAATGGTCTCAAACTAAATGCGATAAAAACGTAATTCATTTTTTTTGGTCCAAAGATGCAATCAAAAAGATTCCAAATCTCACTCCTACGGTAAGAAATGATGAAATCATGCCATCAAAAAAAGTATAAATTTAGGTGTTTGGTTCGATGGGGACATGACCTTCAAATCCCACGGTGAGAAAACCTGCAACAAAATTTACAGAAGTTTAATGTTTTTTCATCATATAAAAAGTATGCTCTATGAAAAATCTACATTATTGGACATTCAATTTTTAGTTTTATCATCTATTGACTATTGTAGCCTAGTAGGGGAGGTATACCTCAATATCTTCAAAAAGAGCTACAAAAATGTGTGCATTTCGCAGCCAAGGTGGTGTGCGAAGGTAAATTCAAAAGCAGTAATCACGTAACACCTCTCCTAAATAAACTCGGCTGGACATCTATTCAAGAAAGGTTTCTTATGCACAAAGCCCCATACGTATTCTCCTCTTCATATCTCCCTCAGAGCAATGCTGATATAGTACGATCCCTATCAAGTATCAACTTGTCACGTTACCTATCTCGTCACCTTCTTACATTATTTTGAAGCATTTAAATGAAAATTATCGCAAATTTGTTATATGAGTTAAAGCATGCTCATGGAGGCAGTAAACTTACTTCTATCTCGCGGTGGTACAGTGGTTAAGGGATCGGCCTTGCATGTTGGAGACGAGGGTTCGTATCCCGGCACTGNTCCTATATATAGTGTTAGTTATAAGACATTTGAAAAACCAATGCTTAAGATCATATGTATCAGGCTGGATTGGAAATAAAGCATCCTAAAATGCCGATGTTTGTTTTTTTTTATTTTACTGTGCTTGCTCAAAGAGATGTCTTTGAACATCTGCTGTTTTGACCTGGTAGTCATGAATGTATTTTATCCACAAACACTTTCTGTATCATTCCCTGATGTCAAGAAAGCCAATGCTCAAATTTCAATATACGTGGTAACTGTCACAAGTGTTTTCACCCCCACCGACTTCATCATTTGTACATTACTTTTACTGCATCATAAATGAACATTATTAAACTTCAACTAACTAGCTATGGGATCAATTTTTGTGTTTTTTTTCCGTCAGTCTTTTGTACAAGCATTGACATGGGCCGTCATAGCACCCATATATGTACATTCACCCAGGACCTTTCATATTAAAACATTGTAAACGGCGACGTAATTCATATTATATAATAACTTTATTGAACATCAGTGTTGTCTTTTCTTATTCCTGTCCCAAAAAGTTCTTGTTAAACTAACTTATATAACTATAACTATATCACTATAATTAACTTATATAATCTTACTTATATAACTAACGAGAGTGTTTTCTACAATGCGTCACTAGAATTGTGTTCTCTTAGTTACTTGTATATATATATATATATATTGCAAACACACTTCGTTAAAAGTTAGATGGCACATATCCTTTATTCTCTTGATCACTAGTTTTTCGAGAGCGCGGAATTTTAAAAGTGTAGAAGCTGGTACTATTCTTAAGATACATTTCGAAAGCCATAAAGATGCAATAAAACTTGGAGTCATGACGAATTTCTTCAAATTCAATACTTGATTTCTTCAAATTTAAATTAATACGAGTTAAAAGGACAACGTTTCGGATGTCACGTTTTAAAAGTGTAGAAGCTGGTACTATTTAAGATACATTTCGAAAGCCATAAAGATGCAATAAAACTTGGAGTCATGACGAATTTCTTCAAATTTAATACTTGATTTCTTCAAATTTAAATAATACGAGTTAAAAGGACAACGTTTCGGATGTCCCGTTTTAAAAGTGTAGAAGCTGGTACTATTCTTAAGATACATTTCGAAAGCCATAAGATGCAATAAAACTTGGAGTCATGACGAATTTCTTCAAGTTTAATACTTGATTTCTCCAAATTTAAAATAATACGAGTTAAAAGGACAACGTTTCGGATGTCACGTTCTAACTTTTAACGAAGTGTGTTTGCAAAATGACCTGCTGCCAACATACACCAATATATATATATATAAATATATACAGTACCAAAGCCAGACTAACGCAACAATTAGGGGACGCATTTGTTCTTGATTTCCTCTCAATCATTTGTTTCGATAATTGCCATAGGTATTATGATACCATGTGTGAATATCAAGTAAGAATCATAATGTTAAGATATTTGAATGCAATTTTTCATGCTTTTCATTCAATCATTGGTTTTCGACAACTAACATGGGTATTATGATACCCATGGGTGAATTTCAACTGAGGATCTCAATGTTAAGCTGTTTTTATGGGAAATAAACTGTTTTTCTTTCTTTTCTTTCTTTTCTAGGTCAATGCATATGTAATGAAACACCATAATCAAAATATATAGATCAGGAGTAGGAGAGTAAATCACATCATAGGAAATATAATAGTAAGTTTCACTGCGTAAAGGCCTCCGCAAAAGTGCGAGGAAAATCAGAGATGCTTCGGGTTTACTTCGCCACGGAGGGAGGGAGGGGAGGTGAGAGTTGTCCCAGGGTGTAGGGAGGAATATGTTGAGGTAGCTGAGGAGCTGAAGCGTAAGGATGCTTTAAAACAGATTTTTTGGGCATAATTGGACTTTGAAACATGAATGATGTAGATTCAATTCTAAATAAAGAAGTATACGACACTAAGGGTTTAGGGTGATAGATATGCTAATAAAATCTAGATGTTCACACGGAGTAGTGTTAAGGGTTTCTCGAGGACTCGTTAGAACTCGGGAATAGCTTGAGCAGGCTGGGACCGAGGGTGTGGGCTATTTAAACAGCGCCGAGGAAAGAGAATGATTCTTGTATGCGTGATAGCCGAGGTGAGCGCGCACTGCTGCGTTATATTTCAGAATTGTCAACGCAATGTAGACCGACACTTGAACAAATAGGAGGTACGTAATTGGTTAAAACATTGAACATTTTTTTTGATTTTGTGACTTGAACAAAGGGACGTTTTGTGCTTTGTGAAGTATGTGCTAATTGTTCCACTGTAACCAATCGGGGAGAGTGACAACCCAATCTTGAGTCATTTCATATGTCAAGGACTTATGTAGCTCGAGCCTTCAGATCAGTTTCTATTTCTTATTTAATTTGTAGAGGGGGAATGAGCTTTAGAATGAAATTTTCGTTACAAATTAAATATGTTTATAACTGAAAATTCTACATTTTTTGTGCATTTTCAACGTAGCCAACTATTACCAACTAATTGATTTGCTGGGAAATAAATTATAAAGGAAAAGGAATAACAATAAAGCTATTTTCGTGGGATGGAAAAGACCACGAACGTACAAACAAGCAAACGCCGTCACACGGTAAAACTTCGAAGTAGCTATTCGTTATCAGTAATAAATAGTTTTAGGAGACTGAGATCTTCGTCGGTGATTAGGGCGAAGCCTACACAAAAGTTGGAAATGCGTGGGTTGTCTGTGAGTTATCATTCAAAGCTCAGCATGGTAAACATCATTAATATATTTTTCCAGGCTGTGCTGTGCCGTATAATTATGAAAAGATTATATTTAGGGTCTCATATTAATTATTTAGTTGTACCATGTTACATGTTCATTTCCAATAATGCTCCTTATTTAACTCACGGGCTTAACTCGATTACATGCTGCACGAGTAGAAAATTAGTACTAGCCATAATTCTTGCACTGTTTTAAGTTTTTAACAGTGTTTCATATTGACAAATCTATCCACATGAAATATACTCGACAAGAGAAAAGTATTTTGTAAAGTAAAATACCAGCTAACATTTTTGAGAATTGGACAGAACATCTTTGAGTCTTACATGCAAGGCTGCTGATTTTTTCAACGTACAAACGTCAATTCACCCGTGCACACCTTTTTCGAAACTTTCACGACTCACCGATGTTTTACCATACACTGGTTCAAAAACACTGCTGCAAGGAAATCTGATGCATCTGCAGAGATGGATGATAAATTTATTCCTAATGGGTTTTTGGGCAACTAAACTCACAAAATGTTAATCCCAAATCATTGATTTTATTATTCCAAAAGGGAGAAACATTAAAACCTTCCCTGACTTTAACTCCCCCCTCATACTATTGTTTCAATGTCAAAAATCATATATATATTCCACAAACCTACCTAAATGTCTAAAAAGCCTAATTTTTTCATTCATCC
>JACJUY010006641.1:9079-49481 GCA_014220935.1 Platorchestia sp. MABIK
CCCCGATTGTCCGCAAATGATCCCCGATTGTCCTCAAATGATCCTCGATTGTCCTCAAATGATCCTCGATTGTCCGCAAATGATCCTCGATTGTCCGCAAATGATCCTCGATTGTCTACAAATGGCACTCGATTGCCTTCAAATGATCCTCGGTTTCCTCCTGAAAGCCCGAATTTTTTTCAGGAGTCCACGCAATTGCAGTCAAATAACTTCAATAAAGCGAACAATTCTCGACTCTTTCAAGGTGACCCTCAACTTTCTCATCATTGTCAAAATAACTTTAGGGAGCCTCGCATTTCAGCAGGTGGCACACCGCCCGTGAGCAGAATATCATCTCCTAACCCGATGTCTTCCCAATTAATTGGGGCTGTTTGTCAAACTGGCTTGAATATCCATGCAAATAAAGCTTCGTCTGCTTTTGTTGGTGTTCAGTCTGCTAATCATGTCACTGGCTGTATTTCGTTTAATTCTCAATCCAACAACCGGCAGCCCAATTTTTCACTGTCGTCACCAGCTCCTTTAGTGCGGGCGGACTCGGAGCATCTGTATGACACTCCTGCCGACGATCTCGGCCAATCTGGGGTTTTAGATGATCATGATCCATTGCCACCTACTCTGAAGTCAAGGGCTCCTCTACGGTCGATTAAAAATGCGATCTCAGTTGAGAAAGAAACTTTAAATTTTGGCGATGTTGACAGTAACAATTCATTAGACACAGTAGAGCCGTACGCATCGCAGCCAATAGGGCTACAGAGGATCATCGCGCCTCGGTGTGCGCCACTTCCTCGTATCCCATCGCCTGTTTCCTCGCACAACACCACGCAGGACTCGTCTTATGACGACTTGGGGCACCATTATGACACTCCGAGTTTACTCTTCGCAGCAGGACCACCTGATTCTCCCTCAAACTTGTCTGTGGCTCCTCCAGGGCTGCGGCCTCCTACATCATCAGAATTGCAACTTCTTGCTGAATCTGCTGCTCCGCCTAACTTTCCTGTGCCCCGTTCTCTCAATTCTGTTTCACATAACTTCCATAATAAGACTACCGGCAGTGCTTCACCTGTATCGCCCATTACATCTGTTGATCAACGTTTGTCAACTGCATCGCACTCGCGTATTTCATTTGATGATGCTGACCCTGCCGTAACTAACACGGTGAGAAATGATGGCCGGTTTCCAAATGATGGAGTGCGGAGTCCAAATAGAAACGACAGGCTTGTGACATCTCCCTCCAACACAACTCACCTTCATGGTTTGTCGCCTCGTGCTCTCTCTCCGGGTGTCAATGCGCGTGTAGCCTCTCCTCTTTTAACTAGCAATACTGGCTACAATTCTCCAAGAGGGTTGTCTCCTCAGAGCTTTTCCCCGAGAGACGTATCTCAAGAAAGCGTGTCCCCGCGAGAAATGTCTTCAAGAGATGTATCTCCTCGAAACGTATCCCCCAGGAACGTGTCAGGTCGGAGCATCCCCATCAAAAAGTGTGGGGCGCAGCACGATGTTTCCCTGCAGCCAGACATCTCTCACACCCCGGACGCCAAGCACACGTTGGCGCAGGCTCGTCCACGCTCTGTCGCTGAAGTCATGACGCAACTGCAACGCGTCCATGTTGGGGACGACCGCCGCTCCAGCGTGGGGGCCATGCTGGAAGACCATCTTCCACCCTATCGTCACAAGTGGGTTGCTTTTTACGAGCTAATAGAAGCGTCGAAATTGAATGGGTGCTTTAGTGCATGTTGTAAAAGAAGGGAGATAAGTGCGACTGCAATCTTTTCCTACATGAACACCGATTTTATGATAGGATAGCTAAGTTTCGTTTGTGTGTTTTATCCATTATTGCCCTTTCTTCCGTGATGCGTGGGTGGGATTACACAGGGGGTAGAATTCTATCTCTGTTTTTCTAAATTTGAAGTGATAGACGAGAATAGTTTAAATTGTTTACAATAGGTATGGAGTGTGTTTTTATGATTAGAAATGTGCTTTTGATAGTTACTTTTTTTCGTTAAGTATGCATTTTATGGGTTTGTTACTTTAGTGTGGTAATGCTAACTGGCATTTCTCCCTTCACGTTACAATGGTAGCGGTTTTCTCGAGATGAGTGTATTGTCTACAGAATGAGGAATATCTTTGTTCCATCTTCATGACAGCATCACTGATAGATAACTTAAATGATCAGGCATCTAAAGTTGTCTCAAGTCATTCTACATATTGTGAAAAAGATTTTGTTTGCTTGACAGGCGTGAACTCTTCCACGAATCTCGCCTTTGTAAGCACACTCTGCCCCTTCTCCCCTGTGCGACTAAGGCACGAAAATATTATTTACAACAGACTTCAATATTTTGCGAATTGCTACACAAATGTATTTGCCCTTTTTTCCATCGTTATCATATTTATCATATTATTTGTATACATGTGAATTTTACCTGAATTTAATTGCTTACAAACTAGTTTCCATGCTGATTTGCAATGAAATTAATAATTATTTTTTAGTCTGTTTTTAACTTCGTTAATCTAGTGCGTTTTCATCGCATTAAAACAGTGAATGTAAATTTTGTTGTTCTGTATTTGTTATTGTTTGTGAGAAGTAGTTTGAATCACCTAGAAAAACCGTCAGAGGGTACCAACTATCGTATCTTTTGAAATCGGCTTTTCCTACGAAAAAAATGAGTGGCCTTGAGGCGAAGGTTAGGTGTGCCTTCCTAATGTTGAAATAGAAAGTTTTTTTTTGTTACAGCCCACCTTTTTTCGGTTCACTACTGTATTTTTCTTAGCACCTTGCTGTTTCGGTACATTCTCTGTTCTCTTTTTTCTATGCCAATTGTTACTTTCCTTCTTGCTAAGGAACTCCTTCATTATCGTTAGGGATTCTTCCACGAACTTTTTATGTTATAATCTAATCACGTATAAATATGTACAAAAGTCTTAGTTGCACATGTAGAAAAAATAACGATTACATCTACATGCACATTTTACAGGTCAAACGCCACTGAATCTCCCTCTCACCGGTCCCTCTCACCTGTTGCTGCTCCTTCCACGTGCAATATCTCCCCTTCTGACCCCACGCGACCCTCTTCTTCTTCGTCATCGCCGAATTTTTCTCCTTTGTCATCGCAGTCTTCAGAGAACGCCGTCGCTGCGGCCGCCTCTCTTGCTTCTTCTGCCCCCCACCAGCCGCCGCACTCTGCTCACTTGCCCCCGCGTCAGCAACTGCAGCAGCAGATGACGCAGCAACCGCGGATGACGACGCAACAGCATCAGATGATGACTCAACAGCAGCACCAAATGTTTGCGCAGCAACACCATCACCACCAGTTGGTGCAACAACGGCAGCAGCATTTGGCGCACCAGCAGCATCCGCCGCAGATGTTGCATCCTCAGCACATGTCACAGCAACACCCGCACCACCACCAGTTTACCAACATTGCATGTGCTATCGACCCGACTTATCAAAGACGGGTGATGGAGGGCGATTTGACCTCGCTGGGAGCTCTGCACCCACAAACTAATCGCCACCATCATCATCACCATCACCATGCACCACACCTTCTTCACCACCACGTCCACCCCCACTCTCATCACCACCAACCTGACCAGCTTCAGCTCCTACAACAACAGCAACAACATCACATGATGCACTTACAGCACCAGCAGGTCCAACAGGAGCAAGGAGACAGGCAGCGGCAGCAGCAAGCTTTTTTACACGACCATGAGATGCGGCAACAATTTCAGATGCAGCAAAGAATGATGATGGAGCAACAGCAACTTCAAGGTATATGTCATGGCAAATGCCTTCAGAAACTGACTTCGGTTTCAAGAGTTACTCTAAGTTTCAGATGTGTTTTGTTCACAGCGTATATGCTGCGTACGTACATTCATTGGGTCTAATTGTGAAGCCTTGTTGGTCAAGTAGGAGAGCGGGCTTTGTGAAAACGTGCCGAAAAGAAATCGCGTCCACCTTCACGCCACAGGGCTAATTAACTCTTGAGCCATGCAAGGTTTGCAATGTTGGAGCTCAGCCTCCTCCAGGCTGAGCCAAGTTTTAAAGCAGCTCTCGGAGCGCTAGTCGTCTGTGCTGTGCCAGTGTAAATTATCAAAAACATAGGGTTTTTGAAAAGTCATCGTCTGTTTCTAGTTTTATCAACTAACTTATAGCAATGTAGAATGCAGGAAGAACTCTGGATTTACACTTTAGTGTTGAAAAGGGCACCCATACCAACAATGTAGACTTGGATCTGGGGAGCGTGTCAGGGCCACATTTCTTCCCATAAAGTATTGTTTCCAAAAATCAGAGTACGATTCGAAAATTTTACAGTGACTTTCAGAACATCCTGTGCTGAGGAGTGTTAAGATAATTCACAATTTGTGGTCAATTGCACTTTATCGCTCAAACTTGAAGAGGGTGTTCTAATTTGTTCCTTCTCATCTTAACTATCGTAAATTGTCCCCTGCAAGCTGCATCTTACTTTCTTGATATCTGCTCATGGTTTAGTAAAGATATGCCTTCATCTACGTTACATTTGAGTAGGTGGTAGACTGTTCTTTCCGCAGTCACGCAAGTGGATCTTTTCTAATACTTTCCAGCATTGTTACAATAGATATATACGTAAAATTTGTGAAAGTATGTGCGTTGGAGGAAGTTGGACATGCCAAGTTTCAATTCTCTTTGTAATGAGGAGAATTTTAACAATTTATTCTTATTACTTCACCGTTTTCTCCCATTCTTTCGTTAATTTTGTGCGTTTCTCGTATTTCCATTTCTTCATTTTTTCCATTACTCTGAAGGGAGATGTTGATTAACTCCTGCTAAGCGTTTGGCAATCCATGAGTGATGTTAAAAATCCACGAAATGCTCAAAATCTAGGCGGCTTGTTGTGAGAGAACTCCTAGAAAGAAGTCACTTACAAACAGTATGTCATGTGGCCGGAACCTGAAGTAAAATTAATTCAGGTGTAGCGTGTACCGTGGATTTTTCCTGAAAAATTGAATATAAGAGATCCCCACGTATGAAGTACCTGTGAAATACTTGGGGAAGTTCTTACTTGGAATAACCAGAAAATATTACTGACATTTTACATTTACAGCATATCAATACTGTCGTGCAGCATCATCCAGGCTGGTCAGGTCTCTCGTGTCCTTGATTTACGGATATTGGCCCTCGTTTTAAAAAATGCTCTGTTTTTCAGGCTCCCTACTACCACCATCTGAGCCTCTGCCGGAGGGCCCCGCCCCTCCGTACATGCCCCTGCACGGCCAGAGGCGGGGTCTCGACAGGACCCCTCCTCGGCTGGCGGAGCTGCGGGGGGATGGCGAGGCAGGCGCAGCAGGCGACGCTGCCTCCTCCTCCAAGCTGCGGCTGGGCAGGGGCGGCGGCAAGCAGGGCACTGGGTGCAAACAGCAGTGAACTTCCCGTGTCTGGTTGTTGGTGCCTATGATACTGGAGTGCATTTGCGGTCATTCATACAATTTAGCAAGCAGGGCACTGGGTGCAAACAGCAGTGAACTTACTTCCCGTGTCTGGTTGTTGATGCCTGTAATACTGGAGTGTACTTGCGGTCATTCAAACAATTTTTACACAATTTGTCAAACGGGGCACTGGGTGCAAACAGCAGTGAACTTACTTTCCGTATCTTGATTATTGATGCCTGTGATACTGGAGTGCACTTGCGGTCATGCGAGTGCATTTGTTTTATGCTCCGAGACGGCGATGAAGTAAGTTCCTCGTTGAGACGTGAGTGCACGGCTGCCGCTTTACGAACTGCATTCAAAACTGGCTCTGGTGTTGTTGCGTCTTCCTGAAAGTAGGACTTCTGTTGAGACTTATTTTCTTTAGTGAGAGTGTTTGATTGCGCAGCGGATGCTTGGTAATTTTTAGCTAATGTGCCAATCAACGGTTCAACATGACTGTAAATTCTGAATTGCAAAAAAACAACCTAGCACAATTTACGCGGCAGATTCAGCTAGAATCTGCCGCCAGGTGGAATTTTAATCTGCGTAGTCAGCACTCATATATTTTAGATTATGTACACTTCTTCACTAAGAAAGCGTGGAATTATTTTACAATTAACGTTGATGCCACCTACTTAAAAGTTTATGGCTTTGTTCTGGTTATTAAATTGCGTGCTGAATTCGAACGAGGTCTACCCACGTCAAGCTTGAACTGAGCGCTCACAAACACATGTTCTTTTGAGCCTTAAATGCAACCGTGAATTAAGTTGTCATTTGTACGTGTTCAATTACATTAAATCGAGTTATGTGTTGATCACTTTTTTCTTTTATGCTTCGTTTCTTTTTGAACTATTTCCATTGTTAATCACTTGAATGTTCGTTGCTTTACATCTATATAATTTTTTAATACGTATTTTAAACTATAGTGAGCTTATTGAAAGCTTTAGCACACGCGACGCCCTCGGTAATGGTACTGCCAGAGGCGATCATTTGAAGTGCTCATTTCAAGGCTCCGGCCGTTCATTTAGCATTTCTTTTTATCCTTAATTTTCAAGCATATTTTCAGGTTTATACTCATGTCAAAGTCGTCCTATGTGAGCGGCTACATTTCTTAAGACCTAACATAGTATTTTCAATATGCATACGTTTGTGTAAGGTAAGGTATTTGTGTAAGGTATTAATACTCTACGTCCCGTAATATATTACTTTTGCACTGCCGTGTATGCTTTTGAGCAGCACAGTTTTCCCTTTTGTTTGTTTCATAGCTTGTAAGCTAACTCGTCCTTTTTCTCTCCGTTATATGTTTTTTCCTCAATCCTTGCTTATAATGAAGCTTTAAATGTGTGCTTTACCTATTAGAGTTAATTTATATGTAATAGTGCATTTTCTTATTTTCTTTAAAATGCTCATTTTGTTATTTATGAATGAATGAGGAGAAAATGGCACGTGTTTTCTTCGGTGTTTTTGTTCTCAAATATAAAATGTGTAGGTGGAAAAGTTCACGTTGATCAAAATGCTTTTTGACGCCTGCACGTGTTAGGTTTGCCGCGGTTGGGTTACTGGCGTGCTTCTAAACACGAGCCTGTGCATGAGTGCTGTCTGCAGTCAGGTCTCTTGAGGGGTTAAAAATGCAGCTGAATGGTCCTCCTTCTTTTCTTATTATATGAGCGTAGTTCAAGCGTTCTTTATTTAGCCTGCCTCCATTGAGCATTTGTGACCGGAAGCCATCGTGTATTTACATACTGGCTTCCATCGTACATTTGATCCACTCCTTTGCTCGGATCGCTACCGTACTTCACACTAATGGACTTCATCCTGTAGCTGTGTAGCTCCACACTCAGGTCTTCCGACTCGTTGTTCATATGTCTTTTTGAACTTCGTGTGGCCCCATGTCGGAAAAACAAGTTGATTGTTACGTATCGTATTTTGTGAACTTAGCTGTCTTTAGGGTATACTTTAAATCCTGTGCTTTTCTGGCTGGGGTAAGCTAATTGTGTCCCTCTTTGACAGTAGGTCTAAGGGTCTGAATTTTTTTACCTTTTCTTCTTTGCTTTTTCGTTGATGAGCAAAGTGTGACTGTGGAATTATTCCCTTCACAATGTAGTTTCATCACGTGCTGTAACTTCAGTGTCTGCTTTTTTAAATAAAAGTTTAACCAAATTAATTTTTTAATTTTAGGCTCAATGTTTCAAGCTAGATGAGGGTAAAAACGCATTATAGCATACCTAGTTGTTATAACGTTGGTTGTCTGACGTCACACTTCTTAAAACATTCATCCGTTGTTCATGTGCATTACTAGTTATCTTACAAGTGAAATACTTGCTTAAAATGCACCACTTTAAATTAAAAATAGGTACCTTCTCAACCGCATTGACTGGCGTTTGATTAACGATTGACTTGACTTGTATAGTATTAACGAGTGTATGTAACTATATCTGCTATGCCATATTAATGGGAGTGTGTGTAACTAGACCTGCTTAGTCGCATTAACGAGAGTATGTGTCACTGTGCCTGCTCCACCATGTTAACGCGAGTGTGTAACTACGCCTGCTTTAAGCGCATTAACGAGAGCGTGTGTCGCTGTGGCTGCCCGTAGCAACGGCAGTGACATTCGGTACGAGGGCGTAGCGGACAGCGGCGCAACAGTACTGCAGTTGTGTGCAGGGGCCTCTGCCGCACAGCTGATGGCGGGAACTTCACATTCAGCCGCCCCTCTTTTCTTCTGCTCTGCTTGTACCCTCAACGAACTTTTAATGAATGCGGTTCTGTGCACAAATTTGTGCCTATTGTAAAATTTCTACCGAGGCCAAATAAAATTGGAGATCTTGATAGCATTTCATTTTCCTTGACATTTCTTAGGCAAACGATGGACTGCAGCGTAGAATTAGTACGGACTGGCTCCTGTAAGTAGCACAACAGTATTGCACTCAGGAGAGGTGAAATGTGACCATAGTGCGAGTCTCCGAACTCTTGTTCCTGTTGGTGGGAGCTTCATTGTATTAAAAATAATAAAATGACAGTTTTTACACCAAACTCGCGTATGATCTTGCAGCCTATCCGCTCGTCCCTCCACATTTTTAAATGAGAGTGAGATCTGTGTATCCGAGGCAATCAATATTTTTTCAGTCTTCAAAATTTAGGTAAGTTGGTTCGTGTCAACTAATCCAATCAGTTCGAGAGAATTAGCGATGTAGAAGCTGGGATTTAAATTGAAAATTTGCATTTTATTTTCATCAATCATATTTTATGCTCAGATTCACACAAAGGACTCACAATAACGGATCAGCTTATTTCATGCATCAAGCTTTATACTGTGAGGTGTACATCACCTGAGACATCAGTGACCGTAACTTCTCAGCCTTCTACTGTAGTCTCGAGTTTCTTCGTTCCGCCTCCACTTTTGTACTATTTGCTTTCTGTTTCACCGATCAATAAACGTTATAAAAACAGCAAGTGTCAGGTCTTCAGTGCATTCCCAGTCAGTGCTTTTCACTGAAGTATGAGTCACTCAATGGTGGACATGCTTGTGCTTCTCACAAGAGGGGTAGCGCAGGCGCAACCACTGCTGCAAGTGGTGCACACACGCTCTCAGCTGCCTCTTCTCCTGACAGCGTCCGCAGTGCGTTTGTTCCACCATGTTACCACCGCGGTTCTTCTTTCCTAATCCTGAAACATATTCATGCCCCCGCACAAGGTCTGTCGGTTACGTTTAATTCTTTGCTGCTGCGTGAGCTCGGTTCAGATTTGTACATGTCCATTTGCTATCGTCTCCCTTTGGGCTCTCAAAACCATGAACACGCTCTTTCGTGATCCGTTCAAAGCTGCCAAATTTTGATTCGCCCGAAGATGAATCTTCTACAGATATCCCTGAATGATCTTCTTTTCGTGTGTTATAGCGTAACTTCTCGTCGTAATTGTTTTGCAGCTTGTACTAATGAGCCTCGTAGAACATTTTGTTGAGTTTTCTTTTGCGCTGGTTCATCTGACACTGAAGTGCAATAAGCTCAGCATCGTACTCTATAAATTAACTCTGATATTCAGTCTTTGGCACAACCTCCCTCGTCATGCACCTCTGAAAACAAAATTGATCGCGCTCATTTCTTTTCTTGAGCAAATTCTTGAACATGCGTTGATTTTGAGCGTACTTCGCTGCTAGAGCAGGATATTGAGCAGCCCATTGTTGGTCACGCTTTCGTTGGCGACCGAATCCTCCAAGTGGAGGTGCCAGTGACATCCTTACGAGTTCTGCTAAATCAATTTCACTTGGATGAGATGAGTAGTATCTATGATACGTACATTCTTACCTCGAAGTCATTTATCAGTTATTTATTGGATTGGATCGTATCCCTCATACGATAACGTATTAAATGAGATAGCTTGGACCTTGTGTGATCATTCTGTCCCTCCCTACTCCCACCCTGTAAACTGTATTCTTGAACTCAAAGGGCGCCATTTTTATCAGAGCGAGTGCGCTAGTAAAAACTTCTTTCAAGAGTATTCCAAAAAACAGGAGTTGGTTCGAATTTAAAACTCTACAATTCCTTTTATACTTTTATTTGGACAAAACGCAATTAAAATTGGTTATTGGAAAAATTAGACAGTGTCATACCGATATTAGAATTGGCCACCGTGATAATGGAACTCGGTAATGCGAAATAAAAATTAGTCGACGCTCGAAAAGAATGGGCCATCGTGAAATTAGACGGGATCACAGTAAAATTTGGAACGGCCAATCTTGAAATTAGAATTAGTTATGTGCAATTAGAATCGATCAATAAAATAGGAACAACCAATATTTTAAGTCACGCAGGTACGATTGAACATTTTGATGCTCGATTTATGAGTAGAAACAAAAATACATTGTATAATCTAATGTGTGAAAATGTATTTTAAACCTATTTATTATGGTTTATTAAAAAACGGGTAATAAAACCTTTATACAGTACATATATATCAAAAACACACACAAATGTCCAATTGAATAAAAGAGAAAAGAGATACAAATTATTCTTTTCTTTGCGCAAAGAAACGCACAACATGATAATGTTAAAGAAATACGTAACAAGACCGTGATCACCAAAATTTAGGAATATCTTTGAGATCCTCTTATTTCGATGTCATTGAGTGAGACTTTTCCACTCCATGGGCAAATGCATTATAAAACTAGGTTTAATTAACGGAATAGTATCGTTAGCCACTGTTTCCAGCTCTCTCAGATTTTGTTCACAAACAAGAAGACCTGGCATTTGGTTTATTTACTGTATCACTGGCATTCTTTCTTCAAGTATTTGCTTTACATTATTCCTAAGAAAATGTTAAAAATGTACTCATCAACTTAATGTAATTATACTAGTTTTGCTATTTTGTCGTAGTTCCCACAAGTTGCATGCTGGCCCGAGAACTTGTGTCATGTGCCGTCAATCTATTGCGAAGATATGCAAGTGGACCAACTTGACCTTGAAGAGCTTTCGATTGTGATGAAGTAACGGCTCACACAAGCTGGAAATTCACGAGGTATCCAGTTGTGCAAGAACACCTCATGGAGAACTTGGTGCGTAGAGAGAGGAGGAAATGCCGTTGTAGGCGAGGCAGAAGGAAGGACAGCACCTGCTAGTATAACATTCACATCAACCAAGAGTAGAATTTTTTTGTTTCTAAAAAGTGAACTATATGATAAAAATTACGAGAATCATAACGTATGTTCTGTGAATGAAATATACAGTACTTGGTCTTCAGAATCAGGTGTTTCTGATGCATTAATTTCCGTAAACTTTCATCGTCCAGTGTTGTTATTGTTCGTCGCCTGGGTGCCCAATTTTAAATGAGTAGTTCTCAAGTTCAACCGTAACAATTTAGTAGCAAAGCTAGGAGTCCTAAAACGTCAATGATTTGTATAAACAAAGCCGTTATAAGTAAGATTATGTAAGAACTTTAAAAGCAAAAAATTCCCAGAAAATTAGTCACATGTATGTATTTTGGAAGATGTTTCAAAGTCCAGCTCCATCATCACTTAGTAAAAATACTCGTTCATACATCTCGGAAATAAACGATGAAATAAAAGCGAATTTTTCTTTTCTTTCTTTCTTTTTTAGTTCAGAGTATACATATTTTAAAGTGAAACTCCGTCCTCATTAATGTAGACAGCTCTTATCCCCTCCAAACGGTCAACAGAAAAAACCTGTTGATTAAGCCCACTCAATCTCAAATCTATCGTTATTTATTTATGCATCTTTTCCATTGTTATTTCATCTTTGATTTTCGAGATGTACTTATCTATGCCAAGCTGATGATGGAGCTGACTCCGAAACGTTTTCCATAATATTAAATTTGAAAAATTTCTTGGAATTCTCTTAGCTCTGAAATTTTTAGTTAATTTGTGATTAGAGCAAGCCACTGACTTATTTGCATGTGTAATTTTATTATGCGTCACCCAGATCCCTCTGAGGAAGCCTCAAATTGCAATTAAATTTGCGCGCGCCAGTGTGCTGTGCCCAGCCGAACAGTCAGCAGGGCATGCCGCCACCCTGGCTGTGCCCTCCAACTACATCCTGAACTTAATAAATGAGTTTTGTTTATGGGCTACATTCAAGCCTATTATCGATATTAAAATTTGTTTACTTTTAGTCGAGAAATGGGCCTGTTTATGAAAACGTGCTATTATACAGATTAACAGATGAACTTGTACATTAAGTTCAATGTTTCGCTTCAATAAATTATTTTCAGCTACAATTATCGCATTAAATGAAAATGATTAACGTATAAAGGTTAAACTACTAAACTGCAAGTACATCATTCAAAACTTTCATCAAACATTTCTTTGATAAAAACTTTCGTAGTGAAAAGATAAGCGATCCTAACTCAAGAGGATGTCAGAAACACGCTCAAACGCAAATCGTTGAATTGAAATCGAGTATTACGCTATTCCATTAAGAAAAATGGGATAGTGAGGAATGGAATGCACCGCTCGAAAAATGGTCGGAAAAAGAACTTGTACGGACGTACTCTGACACTCACACACACAGAGCTCTTGCACTATAGCCTACATATTTGCCCCGAAATACACAGCTCTGCTAGAGCTTATCAGTTGAAGAGAGATTCAGTCTGGAAGTCATTTCAAATGGCGGGGTCGTTCTGTACTAGTTTAAGATGAGAGGGAGGCAACATTTTTTCTGAGGACGGATTTGATGAAAACTAATGAGTTCTTGAGTAAGTATTTACTAAAAGTCAACCAGTTCGTTCACGGTTACGTATTGTTCTTACCCAAATCTCATTAAGTTACAAAACTGATGTGAAAATTAACTACACTTGAAATTTCAGTCTCAATTTCATCCCAATTAATACGGCTATCTTACCTTGTACTTTGTGCAAAAACATGATGTCATCGGTTTCAATATGCCAATCTTCTTTTAAACGCTGTGCCTGAATAGCATTTTATCTTTAGAGATACTTCATTTGCATTTAAAACGACAATAATGTTTTCACGTAAATCCTGTCAAATTCGAAAATTTTACATATATGTCAATTGATTCTTCAGAATTTCATAGCAATAATGAATAAAATTTTACCAGTTATCAGGATAATAGAAGTCTATTTGCTATTGAGTGTTGTCTCATTTCTGTCGCCATTGAGGTGTGGCTGTTCGCTAAGTTTTTATCAGGTCAGGTGCTTCGACGACCTCAACATTTGTGAATTTGTGAAGTTTCATTTAAACCTCCTCCAGAAACACACTTACGAGAGTAAACTCTCAATTTGCTCACACGCATACACTCATACAAAGCCGCTTGGCCACTGAGCAACGAGTATTTTTACAATGTTGCTGAATAATCGTAATTTTTCTCTCACCATTCTAATTCGCTTCTATGTTTTTATCAAGTGCCTTTCGACGCATAGAACGCTTTAGGAAAATTATCTCATTATCATTCTATATCGTAATATACATGTTAGTTTGATTGCTCTAAGAAACTTAAAGTTTCAAATTTCTTGAGCCACAGTGTTTCTCTTTGCATTTGAATTTCCTCACTGAAGCTCTCCGTCCATTGAGAGCAGAAAGGTAGTTCATCGGTAGACAAAAATTTCCCTCATACTCAATGTACACAGGTGATGCATCGTGAATCTATCCGTACTTGAAAGTTTTTTCTGTCCTCGTTTGCTAAAATTCAGTTGCGCGTTTCTGACCAAACACCACCACAACAACGGTTTATGAGTAAATCTGCATAAATTATTTATGCTTATTAGAACTATTCAATGAGAATCGTGTATTTATGCAATGTGAACTGCCAGCATGACTTTCTTGTGAGCAACGACTCGTCAAATCCCTAATGCACATTTCCTCGCTGCTGATTGCTGCTCGACTCTCATCCGTGATTGTCACTTGACAATTTAATTTGCTTCATTTTTAAACGCTCGCATCTTGTTTTGTTTAACCAGTCTAAAGAAAAGGCCTTTCCTCAGACTAAGTTTCTTACCCCATCTTTCTGACTTGAATAAAGGGATTGCGCTTCTAAAACGATTCTTTTGCTCGTTTATTTGAAGCTGTGATGGTCATATGCCTCAATAATTAAAGCTCAAATATGCCCATGCCGCCGTGAGGCAAGCTCTGTCTCACACAGACTTCTAGGACGATGGGAATGGCGTACCACCAACTGTTGATTGTTTCCGACACACTTTCATCCTTTCACTTTCTTCCCGAGAGCCACAGTTGCCGCGTCTTCTGCTTCATCTCATGAGGTCGCCAAGGAGAGAGATCTGCTGTTCATCTACCGCCATGAAATCTTGAATTTTGTTACTGTTCAATTGCTTTAAAGTAGCGTTTACATATCTGCTTCATGAGATGGGCTCAAAATACCTTTAACACATTTCCTGCGAAGTGACCCACCGGTGGTCACTTAGATGATTTTCATGGTGCAGCTGACCCACCTGCAGTCACTAACTCATTTTTTATTAATGCTTAATGAAAGTTAAATGAAGGCCTGATCCAGTTAATGTTTGCTGTTTTCAAAGCTGATTACCATAATTGACCGTAAATTTGAATTGAATATAAACTTCAGTTTAACTTATCACAGTTAACGTGTTAAGGCTCGTAGTCCCGTTTTCCAAAAGGTCACATTTGCTCAAGAAAGCAGCACCACAGCTATATGACCACGCACTGTATCTTCAAGTGTTCTATGACTGACGATGCCAGCACAGAATGAAGTAGGAAAATAATTGTGAAATCCTGACATTAGCATATAACACGGAGATTCATGTTTTAAAATAAAAACCTGAACTTTTATGCATTTTGTGTTTGTTATTTATTCATTAATAATTTTTTTCAATTTCCACTCCTACACAACTGAAAGTAAACTTTTAGTATCCTTCGTTCTCGACAATATTCATTCAAAATGTATTTCGTGATATAAAATATCGTGAGACACATTCATTACCCCACATGAGTTACTCCACTATATTAAACGCTGCTTTGTCGGGTGCCGTATTGCTCTCCTCTCGGAGTACGTGCATCACGCAGTCGCGCAAATCTCGATTCGCATAGTATTACACTTTTGGGCATTTCCGTGTCCAGAAGCCCTGCTTGAGGCTCATGTGCAATTGAGCACGTGCTGTCGAACATATCGAAGTATACACAATAGAGTGAGTTGCGCAGCGCTCGTTGCTCTATAAGCGTGCTGGCGTGGAACGTGGAAAACGATGAAGCTACGAAATGCAAACAGTTTCACACGGCTGCGTGCTTATGAAAGTGTTCACATTGGTCAGTTCAGACAACCTACGATCGCGCTGTTGATCGCTCCAATCAGTGGTTTTAAATCGGTTTGTTGGCGGTGATTGTTTCTTGAGAAAATGAAACTTGTCAGATCTTTCTCAGGTTCTCAAAGTTGAAACGGCAAGTTAAGTTACCACCATGATCTTAAGAAAAGACTAATGCATGAAAAAGTTACCTTAACCTTCCGATGTAAAAAAATGCTCGGTTTTTCGTTGAAAGTCATCTAAATAACTGGTTGAAAAACTTTCAAAAAAATGTTTTTTTGCCAGCGGATTTCGAGCAGCTCATGAAAAATTCATGTATTTTCAGTAACAATTTGAGTTTATAGTTTTCAAATTTGTAACAAAATTGCACGTCAGCAGAAAGTAGTTATTTCTTTTGTCCTTTGTTTGCACGCGCAAGACCACTCAAGATTATGCCCGCCTACATCGTTGCAGGAATAAAAATTACAAACTTATTCAGCTCTATATCATTAGATACCTGAACCGTTCATTGGCTGACAAGTCTAATAAGTTGAGTCAACTCAGGGAAAATATTATTACATTACCTACTTGCACTGTCTCTGAATAAGGTTTTTAAATGAATCAAAATAAAGAGAACTGTCTTTAATTCGTGGTAGTGAAGTTGTTCATGAAGTTCATGCATCAATTTAATACTGTGAAGCGAGATGAAAATCATGCAAGTAAGATGAAAGTACTTTATTTACTCGGCAAACTGCCACGGCAAACTTTAGTTCCCCTCCGTTCTCTCTCCCGCGCATTTAGACGATCAGCAGAAATTTTGCGTACGGTTACCTGCGCAATCCGAGAATTACGTGTGGGCGCAAAAACGGTGTTGTAAGTGCATAAATATCCTGTGCAATAAATTTTGAGCAATTGAGGTAGCGGACCCGTGCATGTATTTAAAACTATGGATATTTACTTTGCATTTACATCAAGATTATAAAATAGAAGGTGAACCTTTACTTTGACCTATATAGATCGATGTAATTTCTAGAGTAGGAAGCTTGGGCAAGGTTCTGAGGACAACATTAACGCTGATTAAAATTGTTACCAACGAAATGATTTGTACATCCACAAACACTTAACATGTTTCCTCTTTCCTTAAAATTTTACGTTTCTATGGAACCAAGCTTCTTATATGCCACTAAATATAAAGATGAAAAGGATCATAAACTTCCATTTCAAAAGAATAAATCGAACTTAATATTCATAAAAAGTAAATTAAGCTATAAACATCACTCTCATTTGAGCAGTGTTAAAATTTGCTTCGAAGAGTCTTTCCATTTGAGTTGACATCATCCTTTGAGAAGTGAAGTTTTTTACAATAGTCACTCATTCTGATGTCCAGTAAAGATGGAATAAGTGTGAAGCAGAAAATGGCATGGTCATTTTTACATTTTTGACACGGCTGGGAGAGCAAAAGAGCTCAAATCACCTAAAGAGAAATGGTACTACATGAAAATCTCAAGCATATCTAAATCCACGAGCAATATTCGGCAAAAAATCTGACATAGGAGTGAAATTCGAAAGAGTGAAGAAAAACGAAATTGTCTTGAAGAGCTGCACGATAACTGCGCCACGAGAGTAATATAACTGTAACTTTTAGGGTTTTATTCGAGAACGCCACCAAAAACACGTCCACGCAGAGTATCAGCTAATTACTCACAGAAGATAGATCCAGTACATAAAAATAGCATTACTGAAGTAAAAAAGACATCGACGGAAGCCGCATCATAAGCACATAGCGTTGCTGTTCGCTAAAATTTCATTTGGTCACAAAATTCTTGGACAAGTATATATACCTATTAAAAATGAATACCACTGAGTAATGGAAAACATTTATTGAAGGGTTAGGATCTTTTCTCAAAGAACATTAGACTGACTGAAACACGGAGGGAATTTCAAATGATTTTTGGATCATTTTAATTCAAGCTATCAAATGAAAGTTGAAAACTATACTGGCAGAAAATTTTCGGTTTTCAAGAACACGTCCATAATAATGTTAGTGGCTGCTTGCTTCCAAAAAACTAAATTGCAAAACTCTGACGCCGGCGATACGATTTGACTTGAATCCTGTTAGAAATCTGCGGCGAGGATTACAGTTTGAAGTAAACTGATGAGTTCGAAAAATTGCATGAATTCAAATGCGAAAGAGCTGAACAAAGGAAGATTTTCAAAGAAACACCTAAATTTTTTCATTAGGTAAAGAAATCGATTTTTGAAATTTATAAAGTTGAAAGCCCATTCTATTGGACTGATAGATTGATTACGTTCAATTTTTTTCTGTACTACTAACATTGTGCTTTTATCTTTCGAATAATTTTGCTGTTTTAATGTTAGATTAGACTTGTTTATCTCGAAATATATCAATTCATGCTTGTGGCATTCACTACTTGTAGTAAACGCCATTTCGCGTATGGTAATTTATGTGGAACGATCTGAAACATTGAAATATAGCTAGTGTGCGAATAAATCCGTCACGACCTGTATTTAACTCATTCATAAAAATTATCAACCCTGATATCATAAGGTGGAATTTCACCCATATAAATCTCTACATGAGTGTAAATTAATCCTCGTTTCTATTATGTGTATGTGTAACATAAAATTGCCTTTGAACATGAATATTTGAATGGATCCATACTGCCATGAATGTAGAATTGTAAAACAACTGTAATGTGTAGTATAATACGAAGTTTTTATAATTGACTGTTACTCCGCTGTTACTATCTGTTACTTCTCTAAAAGATCTGACTCAACACCCTGCCTCCAGATGGTGGAGACTTACCACATTTTACAACAGCTTGTTTTTATATTGCAGAAATTTTATGCATTCCTTGCAGAAAGGAAATAATTTTTCATGCTCATCATATCCAATAGATACATATTTAACACAAAAAATGCTCAAATTAACTAGTGAGTATGTAAATTCTTAACTCAACTTAAGGTTGGATTAATTTGAACTTGACTTGGATGAATTTGGGCTTGACTTGGATTAATTTGAACTTGACTTTGATTAATTTGAACTTGACTTGGATTAAATTGAACTTGACTTGGATTAATTTGAACTTGACTTGGCTTAATTTAAAGTGAAAAAGGTGTAGATCTCACCAACAGGCAGGTTTTGTGCGTCACCTCCTGTAGAAACACGCATGTGTTGCGTGCAGGCTACAGTAAAAGCACACATGTTTTTTTGGGTCGCATACTGTACAAGCACGCGTGTTTTGTACGTCACCTACCCAGTCTGACTTTATCGCCGGAACATGCATGTTTTACGCCGCCTAAGCGATTTAAATACTTGGGCGGCGAAAAAACATGCATTCAGGCGGCGAAAAAGTTAAACTAGATGCTGTATAAACATGCATGTCATGTATGTATCCTCCTGTATAAACACATAAACACGAGTGTTTTCTGTGTGACATAATTTATAACCACGCATGTTGAGCGTGTCCTCTCCTGTGTAAAGACGCATGTTGTGTGAGTAAAATACAGTATAAACACGCATATTGTGTGAGTCACCTACTGTATAAACACGCATGTTAAGTGAGACACCTAATGCACCTATACAAGCACGCGTGCACGTATCATTCACAGCGTTAACGGTCGATCATGCATACTCGTAAATGTAGCCTCATGGGCAGGCTGCGCAGGTAAACTAAAGGAGTAGTTGTGATCAACATGCCCATTGCGTCAGCTTTGCAACAATTTTTTTATTCCTGCTCGAAAATTCAGCGACATACTTAAAAATAAATAATCTCGCCTTCATGGGGCATTTGGCATACCTTACCAAATTACGTGATATTTTTACTGATGTCTGACATTCACACACGTTTGTATTTTTTCTCCAGTATTAGGGGTATATAAATACAAATAAGTTCTCTCAGTCAGAAAGCCCACTGCCTTTTCTGCTTATCATGTTCAATTAGAGAAGCGGTTTACTTCTTTGCTCTTTACGTTCACTTTGTGTGTTTACACAGTGTGCTTGTGTTGAGTGGGCAGTGAGATTTTCCTAATCAAAGGTGACATGACATGAAAGCGAGTTCGCATCTAAGAAATGTACATAATACTTTTCAACGTATATGAACTTGCACTGTCTATGTTGATTGCAGTATATCTTTAATACTCTTTTTCATTCCATAATATGGTTGCTTTCGAGGCCCCAGAGGAGTGTGTGTGTGTGTGTAGTTAACCCCAATATTTAAAAAATGTCCCCTCATTTAACACACGAACCTGATAGAAAGGGGACGGTTGTAGTGGATATCATTTCTTTCACGCCATACATAGATACCATAAAGACCACTTTTTGGTGAGTCGTAATGTGCATCAAATTTAATATAACAATAGAGGGCAAAATGCGTCGTAGAGCTGCTCGGCCTCCGCTGCGTAGGCGAACGTACAGTTGGAGTACTGAATGAGTCAAACTCTAATTACTTTTTTCTTGTTTAGCAGCAGGGATGGCTACAATTGTACAAATTAAATACTCGATCTCGTTTTGCACCGCTGTCTGAATCAGTGAAGTATTGCACGTTGGTGTGCAAGCAAATCGACCAATAACTGTTTTACTGCGCTGTAGAAGGTGCAACTCAGGCGACTGTCATAGTTTTTTGCTAACTCGTGAGAAGACGTCGCTGACCTTCGTTAGCGTAATCAGGTACCTACAGGAGTAATTTCATTTATCGTACATTTTGTACCAAGAACTTCAACCACTGGAAAATCTCGCATGAGTACCAAATGTTTGCAACTGCACTTGCGACACAACTGCAGATTCAACACCCAATTTCATTCTAACCCTTTACAAACCAGTCGGAGGCTGGAATCTTTTACCAAATTATTCAAATTACAAATAAACGTATGTATGTAAAAGGGATTGGGCAAAACTTACGATGTGTGACATGCCACTTAATTATTGCCACGCGCAAACATATGCACACTTGCGCACATGAAGGACCAAGAGCGAACAAACATTTCGGGTTGTCCTACTTTGAAGTAGAATGGCCAAACGTTCGCAGCTTGATGATGGTTACAACAACAACAATTAATTTTGCATTAACAACGTTCAAGTCACTGGTCTCAAAAGCACGACAGCACGATCACAGCAATTGCCGCAGCGCCTCGGCTGCCGTCAGCATCGAGGCGCGATCGGGTGCATGTGCGTGCAAGTTGTGATTGACCTCCAACATCGGCAGCGAGACAGCGTCTCGCCCTGTTACTTGCTGGATGTGCACCGTTTTTAATTGAGGAATTGAGATCTCTCCACTGTATAATTCGGTAGCCTCGTGCTACATGTTAGTGTTTAATGTGAATTATAGTTTGAATATCCTTAAACTTCTTTAATTGACTCTTTAAAGATAATTTTACGCTCTGCTGTGCTTATTCTTTAATTCAATGGATCTTTAATAATACTGATCACAATCCTAGCTCCTGAAAACCATGGATTCATTTTGTTGATTCAACTTCAGTTGAACTCTATAGGTGTGATCTTACTATAGAAGACATTGCGTGTTACAGTAACTAAGCCTATTGTTAAAAAATAACTCTCTCATAGACTAATCTTTCAACTAATTTAGAAGTTCTCATGGATTCACTGGGAGCGCATTTAGTGAAAAATGTTTTGTATACGCTGCACTCGAAAGTATTGATTTTGCAAACGAAGACGCATGCAAGCTTCTTGTTGCTGCTCTTAGAAATTCTCATTTTTCTAATTAGTTACTACTCATGTGAATTGTGAGGGTGGTGGCGAGCTGTGATGAATTTTTGCTCTCAAGCATTGCAATTGTTGCTGCAGTAAGACCACATTTGGCCCGACGATTTGAGTTGTTTGCGCCCATTACTTCTTCCTCACAAGACTCTTCTTTGTCGTGTAGAGGGCAAGGTAAATTTTCATTTCTTTCAGTTTTGCATTTATTGTCAAGTTTCCTGCTAAACAAGTTTCATCTCTTGATATTATTTAAATCTATAATAATGTTACATTCATTATTTCTCAATAATTGCTGGTTTACTACGATGAAAGCTTTTAGAAAATATGCTGACTCCAAGAATACGTTTAAAATTCCATTAACGTAAATTTTCCAACGAGAATGAGAGTCAACTCTAGACACATTTGTTTGAGATTTATTTATTCGAGAATCATGTCTCACTGAATATTGTTCACGCTTCAGCAGTAAGTACCTGTAACAGATAAGTGGTGAAAATGAGAGGCCGGAATTTTGTCATTCTAGCAGAAATAGAACGCTGCCAGTTTTAGCTGTGAGAGTGGATGCTTTCCGATGTGTAAAAACTCGTAGTATTTTTGTGTTTTGACTCTCAATATAACCATTTATCCACAGATGTTTCCGCCACATTCATACACATTCTTCTTTTCTAGAAAGTACCGTAATCCCACGCACGCTGTAAGTCTTTGAATGACGTCTTAGCTTCGACCGCATTTAAGTTCTATACAATTTAAGAATTAGAAATTGCTCTGCTAACTAGTATACGATTGGCAAACACCAACAATGATCACTATAGCATTAACGCGTGTCTCGCAATTACATTTAATAATTGAGTCAAGCTGTTGCCAGTATAATAGCAAAACCTCGCTGGGCTAAGTTGGAATTAGTTATTCAGAGAAGGACTGGTGCACTAAACTGACGAGAAAATGTGCACTAGTAGGTGTGCATTAACAGAAGTTGAACCAGCCATGTTTGAAGCTAGCGTTCCTGCTGTGATGAGACAAACGTCTTCAGAACAACGTGGAGTGACTGGGGAGGTGTTGAGTTGCAGGTAACTGGTATTTTTGTGACAATTTCTTTATACATGAAGGTTGCGTGAAAGTGACTAATCTTGGCTAGGAATTTCGATTACTTGAGTAATGGTTGCAATTTGTGGCAGCTGGATGTGAAATGTAAAACACTAACCATGCTCGTGTCGCATTCATTTTTAAGTCTAATCTCTAATAGTATTGGCACTACACTCGTAGATATAGAAATATTTCAGTTTTACACTCATTACTTGTAATGAGCATAAATGGAAACAGAAAAATTTGAAAATTTTGTAAACATAATATTTCACATTTTTATGTTTTCCTCGAACTTTCTCTTGCCGTTCGTCGCAAGAACGTTCAATTTGACTGAGATAGGGAAGTTCCCCAGTTTGTGCTACTTGAATGCTCATTCCTCGTATTTGAAGTCCGACGAAGCAGTGTGTGCTCATACATGAATTTCTGTCTTTATCTGAGCGGTGTGCAGCGCAAAGCTGTCAAGGTCGAGCAATTATTTTTATTTCAATATTTTCTTGCATGGTGCAACCTGAGTGCTGGAAAGAGTTTTTTTTAACTTCCTTCAAATTTTTGTAGCATTTCTTTGGCACGATCACTGTCTTCATTCGTCTACATGCAACAGCAACGATGAAGTTGTAAATATTTATTTTCATTTCCAGTGTAAGATGTGTGAGAATACGTTCTCCGCCACGTTTTAACAAGTAAATAATTTTTTCAAGAATTGTAAAGTTTGAAAAACTGTTGATGTTATTCAATCAATCTCCTATATTTACATGTGCAGGTATACAAGGTCGGCTCACTCGCCACAATAAAGGGACTGCATATTGAGAAGTGTATGGCTTATAAGCAGGGTGAAAGGGTATGAAAAAATAAGTATGTGAGGAGAGTTGCGATACGGAAAAATTTTTAAAGTTGCTTCATGTTTTAAATAATCCGCTGCATGACTTGAGCACGAAAAGATCTTAAGGAAATTTTTGATAGCACTAGGTTGTGATGAAACAACTTTGCGCATCTGGTTTGTCACTTTCAGAATGAAAATGTTAAAATAGAGTTAAAGCGTTTTATGGGATGCGGTAATCACTGTCAACAATGGCCGCGCGTGCATGTAACAATTTGACAGTGTTGGAACACCATGAAATCGTTAATTATTTCAATACAAAAACAAATCCAAATTCATATGTTCTTATGTTGTGTTTAATCTGTATTGCGAGAGCTAAGGTTCAATAATATATACTTTTTGACTTCTCTGAAAGATACGTTTAATGGATATGCAAGTCACTTTAAAGAAAGCATGGTTAGAGCTGCTGTAGGGACGGACGGCTGAGGTGAGGTGAGTGAGGACACACAGGCGAAGCGGGCACCCTTCCAATCTGTCTGAGCCTCTGCCAGCCTCTGGTAAAACTTGTATTTTACAGCTAGAATGTAAGTACAAATTCACACAGTAGTTTTTTAGCTGAGCTGGCATAGTCAATAACAAATTTTTGCGACTTTAGACAGAAAATATGTAGCATATTAAATTCCATCTATTTTAGATCTGCAAAAATCGGTTTAAAATAATTCCTTAATTTTCACGCGTTAAATCGGATTACATATAACACGATTCAGTTTAGTGCAACAGGCTTACAAATGAGTATTCTGTTCCAGGGCAGTTGAATTAAGTAGTACAATCCCTAGTCTTGGTAAACTTTGAATATTCCGCAACTTTCTCATTTTATTTCTTTTTATTATATGTATTAAATGAAGGCGCTAATGACACGCCTGTTCTGAGTCTTATTTTCCCAGCATTTAAGTTTTGTGTCATTTGTTTCAACATCAAGTCATAATATTTTAAAGTATACACATGTGAAACATTAACTGGAAATGACTACCAACTTTTCGTGGTCGAAAATTGCTTACGACTGATCCAATTTCGTAAGTAAGTGCACGTCTTGAAACATACGCTCGTAAAATTGTACTGAATTAGAAATCACAATTTTACGCGAAGACCATGAGTGAACTAATTCTTCGTGAGCGATATATTGGCCGCTGTGCCACACCCAATACGAGCGTTGAACTCAACTCGTAGGTCCGTACTCGAAATGATCTAAACTCGTATGATATTCGAGTGGGTATTGCACATCTACTTCTCTTCGAGAGCTATTTCATACGTTGGCTCTTTCCGTTTCACAACGTTTTTGATTCATACATGCACAATTTTCATGATGATGTGTAAATATTTCTGACCTATTCTTTGAAATATTATCATTTCCTACTATTATTATGTATTGTGTGTTTATCGAACCAATTTCGGAGTAGAGTGCCTCGCTGTACAGAAAGAAGTTATTGTTTTAGTAGATGTTGCCATGCAATTTTTTGCGATTTGCATTTCACAATTCGCACGAATGAAGTATTTTTGAGTGACCTAAACGACTCCGACCGCGCCCTGTAGCTGAGCTTGTTGCTCTAAGTCTCGCTTGCGGTGCCTGGGAGGAGCTCAGTCACGCGCCAGCAGGTGACTGGCTTGCGCAACCAACTACATACTGCTAATGCAACAAAGTTCTGTTTTCATTATTCATGACACCAAAAGTTTTGATTCATCAATAGTGTATGTTGATCTATTTAATATAACCTGTGTTGGACTGTGTCTTATAGACGTCGCACACTCTCGTTTAATACCGCGCTAAAGTTGTGCAATAATATGGTTATATAATTGTATAGAGGATGTGTAAAGTTGTTTCAATTTTTTGAATGTAGTTTTGGCAGTAATCTTTACCAGCAACTTCTTCTCTGAGATTGATCACGTCTTTCTATGTCAAGGGACAGTGTTCTAATCCTATAAGAATCATTTGAATTCATTCAAGCATGATGCTTCACATATCAAAGATGAACATTTTTTTTGTGCGCGAGTTTGTTTTCCCATGCTCAGTTTTTGATCAGTATGAGCGTGTGTCCATATATGTTGTTCTCTCTTTTTTATGACAACAAGACGGAAATTTTCTGCGTTATCGGTGTATAAAAAAACGGAAACTTTTTCGCTGTTCTTCCAACCACCACGCTCTGTTGATGATATAACTCTTATGGAGCCCGAATCAGACTTGCAAACTTCACTGTCATGAAGATATTGGATTGGAATGAGCCTCGCAACGGTTCTTCTTGTGTGTCATGGATTACAGTGTCATTGATTATAGATTATTTCTCGATGTTATTTTTCTTCTAAGTCGAACATAACCATCACTTGCCTTGGAAAGTGTATATGCTTTTGCAATTTTCCTTCAGAAAAAGTGTGTGTGGAACTGAGAGCACAATTTCTTACGGCGATCGACGTTGGATAATCCGGCTCAATGAGGCAATGACTTAAGCGTCAGAACTTGTGTTGCATAACTACAGGGAAAGTATTTTTTCTGACAGTTCCCTAAGCACTAATCCAGTTATTGTGACGCGATAGGGTCTTATGGGCTCGTGATACGTATTTAATTTCCGTGAAGGAGGTTATTTTCTTCTTGTCATCACGACGGCCACTGGAGCAAAAGCTTGGATGGGATAGACGCATGCAAGTCCAGGCGATGCGTCTCAGCAACCCTTCGGTCTCATGAGATGAGCACTAAACAAGAAGTCATTCTACACCAGACACTCTTCAGCTGCCTTTTTTCATTCACTCTTATTTGATGATTTTAAAACTATCATCAGCAATGACAACGCGAAATTGCTCAGCAAAGTTGACCTTATGTTCTAAATTTAACTGTGGCATTTTCAAGATTTGAGTTGAAAAGCTTATCTTTTTAGAATTATTTAGAGCAAGCTGGCAATTGGTAGACTTTTTCAGGCCTTAAAGAAAAGAATTCACAGTAGCTTGTGTCGAGGTTAACATTCTGTAGTTAATTAAAACAATTTGGCAACCATTACTCAAACTTCATTGTAATTCTGCGCGTCCTGTACACTTTTTAATCAAAATTTTATCGTGTATTTTTTTAGTTACAATGTATCAATTCTTCATATTTGCTTTCAGGAAATTATTTTTTTTAAATTCACATCGTAACGCTTAATGATTTCATTTTAGCAAATTTTAAGCTAGACCTCCCTACACTATCACAAATCAATTGAAACTGACACTAGGAACTCTGTGGGCTCAAAGGTGTGTTGATAGACTTAAATTACTACTTGCAGAGCCTTTCGGAAGAAATTACAGAAAGTATTATCCAAATGATGATTTTATTACTGGATTGCGATTTTTTGTGGAACATATTATAATATGTTCCTGTGTGCTATCGCGTAACTTATTCATTCGAGAACATTTATCAACTTAAGGCTTCTGTTCTAATTAGTTTCAAGTATGATACAATAAAGGGAATGCTTATGCTGAAGTGTACAGCACTTCAGAAGTGTGCAGTTCACTTACAAGTGCACACTTTACACATATTGTACACTTCAGAAGAAGTGTATGTATAACTACGTCCATGTGCATCTGTAATTTCCTCATTGTCAGGTTATTTTAGTTCGAGATTGTCATGCGTTTGAATCAGTCGTAAAAGCACGTTAATCAGTTTCACTTTTATTGCATTTCTTTGTGTTCGTTGATCATTTTTTGATCTTGTGCAATGATCATTTGTATTCTTTTTAAACAGTTAGGCTTGGCGTCATTAGCCTACATATTTATTTGAATTTCAGTCAGTGATTCGTTCGTTTAAGGGTATGCATGATCATTTTCGATCAGTATCTGTCAGAAATGAAATGGATCGTCACTAAAATTTGGAACCCATTTGTCATTCATAACCTGTGTGAAACATCATACATAAATGACCTTCTTGAGAATCGCTGCTGTCAAATGATGGCATATTGGAACTGATTCTGTCATCCTCACGACAGCTCGCTCCTGTCCGGCTTGCCTGCTGTTGCACACCTTATAGCCAATAAGCGTGCGTTACTTGTTGCCCACCTCAGCCAACAAGTGTGTGTCCCTTGAACATCTCTCACGATGCAGCACAACGAGGTGTCTTCGTGCTGTCCAAGCGAATGCTGATCTAAGTATATTTTTCCTTGGGTAAAACACAAATTTGAGGTGATGCTGCTCACGAATCCAAGCATGCATGACCAATGATAAAAGCTTTTTGTCCTGCAAGACTTTCGACATAACTTTGTCTTCTCTTTTGGCTTCAAACGCTTCTGGTATCTATTAATTAACTCAATTTCAAGTAAGTAGCTGATATCATTTCTTCATGGTATTTTTTATTTGAAGTTTTGTTCATAAAAAGTTGCTTGACATTAACGCATGACTGATGTGCTTTTATTTTGCTCTATTCGCACTGTCACTAGAATGGTTCCACAGTGTTATAAAAAACTGATTTATTAACTCAACTAAGTTCATTCGTTGAATATTATCTTCAAAATGTCCATAAATTAAGGAGAAATTTCAGACATATAGTGTGATATTTTTGCATGAATTAGTATGTGAAAATAATGAATTCTTAGAGTAAAAAAACACACTTTTTCACATATGTAGAGCATCAGTAATGATCGCCCCGTCATTACAATCGTGTGTTAATAATATTATTCCAGCTTTTTAACCTAATGACATGCAAAGGCGTGAAGTGTAAAATTCAACAAGGAAAAAAGGTTCTTTTCTGACTGATTCTAACCGTTTTCTTCCTTTCCTCAAATTGCGAGCGGAATTGCACTTACAGCGGTAAAACTGCCGCAGTGGTGTCTTGGTAGTCCCGGGTGTAACGCTCTACCCTCACACCATCGAGAAAACCAGAACAACCATTTTATGCCACGCAAGCTCTCAACTGAGCAGTCCAGATAAGATGGATTACGTTAATACAGGGTTGATGAATAAATGGAGACAATGTCTTAACAGAGTGAAACTACAGAGCATGAGAGTTTTCAAATACCACTCATCTGGGCTGTTAAAATTGACAACGTTCATAACTCTCGTAGATTTTTTATCTACGTTTATTCAAGGGGGGGGGGGGAGAAATTCATCCGTCTTCAAACAACGTAAGTAATTATCAGGCATATTTCAGCGTACATCGATTGCATCTCTGTCTATAGTTTTTCATTTCACAGGTAGCTGGAACGGTACACATTTGAAGCAAATGCCTGCTGAATTTCGATCTTTTGCTAGTAGTCTCCTGAATAGACTGTCATTAAGTATTACGATCAATTTTTATGGTTATTAAGGAGAAATAACGATTCATTCATGGTTTTCATGGAAACTTGTTCAGGGAAATTGTTTGATCTTGAGCTCTTCCCGTAATCTCTTGGTAAGAAAGTATTCGTTAAGTTTGTCATTAGAAGTCACCTTTAAATAATTTCGAGCTGTAGTTTTGTGACCAGTTCTAAGAGTGTTTAAGGAAATTGTGCCATTTATACGAATATTTCACATCTATGCTTCTATGCATGAGTACAGTGAAGAAACAATGGCCATCAATGTTGGAAAGTATGAAAAAAGATTTGGATTTCTAGATCAGGTTATTGTGCAACGGAGATTTGCAGCATAATACTAGGCAAGGATATATTTTTCATCATATGAGAGATTTAACGCACATGAGACAAGCGAATTTCCTCGACAGCTCTTTCACAGATCAAGTCACGCATCTGGCACTTGGAAAAAGCTGTTTAAGTAAAAAATATGGTACGTTTAGGCATTTTTAATTTTCATTGCTACCAGTGCGCTTCAATTGGAGCAAAGATGTTTACTCTAGCCAGCGAAATTAAGTTACTCCTTCGAAGGGTGAACCCCACGATTTTGCTTAGTCATAACGGCGCCGCGGTTGCGTGTGCAGGACTCGTATAAAAGCGAGTAACCACATTGGCCAGCCAGTATCGAACTACTCTTCACTGAGTGTAGCAGCAGCAGGTTCGGTTTAGCCATGAGGAAACAATATGTGAGTGATAAGCGAAATAAAATTTCTGCAAAGCTTCAATAAACGATAGAACATCCGCGCTAAGAAGATGCTATGTAATAATAATTAAACTCAATTATTCTTAATCTTGGTCTCAGATAGAATACATTAATTGCCGATGGATGCCAATACATCACCTTTGATAATTATAATTGCTCATTGTACGATTCACATACAGAGGTATCGCAACACAACTATGTAGAACATTGAAATGACGAGACGGTTAAATAATTCAGGTCTTCAGACTAGATGCACTGTGAGATCCACTGGGCACGCAATACTTCAGCCCTATTTTGAACAGATATCTCAGTCAATTGTTGTTAAATAAATGTTGTTATACCAATTGTTAAGTTTTCGCATCCAGCAAATTTAAGCATTAATAGAATCATTCAATTTTCTTTAGTCTCACTAATAAATCTTATTTAATGGTGTTGAAAATTCACTCTTATGTTTGTTGTACAGAATTCTAATTTAAGAAATAAAACTTTAATGAAACGCGTGAAGATAAAGTTTAATGGAAGAAATTTCAAGTTATTTCAAATTTCATAGTCATGTTTTTTCAAAATTAAAACATAAATATAGACCTTGGGGTTGCAATTTTTTACATTTATTTATCTACTTGAATTGAAGCAAACTCATTGTATTTTTTGTAGAGCTAATTCTCAACAGTGGAACTAACAAAGTGAATGGGCCAAATACCATTCAGATAATCCCAATGCGTTTTATAGTATTCATAACTTTCCAAATAAGATCCCAGTTTCCGAACAGTAGGCTACTTGGCTACTGAGCCACTTGGGACTAGGTAATTATAATCGCCCTCGACAATCACATTATAGCGCATCCCTGGTCAATTGAATTCACGGTCTGCGTTCCCGTACAAAACTGAGATAGCAGAACAGTATTTGCACGATTACTTCTTCAGAGATATGGGTATAAGGCTTACATTCACATCATTCTAAGAATATATGGTAGAACAGGGGATGAGCCTTCAGATCTATACACCGTAGAAACATTTCCAAAAGAAACAATTGGCTTTTACTAAATTTCAGGTAAAAGTGTTCCTTAAAATTTCTGGCGTGAATCATTTAAGGTGAAATATTTAACCATAAATCACTATTCATACGAAATGCATACGAAAACTAATGAATAAAGTCAAAGGAATTGGCCAATGGAAATTGATAGCAACAAAAGTTCTAAGAACAGTTTTTGCCCTGTCAGATCTCTCCGAGAGCGGCAGCTGTTCTGCTGCTCGCGGTGACGTGCGTCGCCGTCGCAGACCCAGACCCTGCTCCTCATCCTGTTGCTCTGCCGGATCACGGGAGCCATGGGGGATTCGGGCATGGTGGTGGGGGCTATGGTCATGGTGGTGGAGGCTATGGACATGGTGGTTTCAGCCACGGTGGTGGGGGACACGGACACGGGGTTGGTGGGTACGGTAAAGGTCATGGTGGATTCGGTCATGGTGGAGGGTATGGGCACGGTGGCTTCGGGCACGGAGGCGGTGGATACGGAAAGGGTCATGGGGGTGGTGGATACGGAAAGGGTCACGGAGGTGGTTATGGAAAAGGCCATGGAGGTTTTGGCCATGGCGGAGGATACGGTAAAGGACACGGATTTGGGAAGATTCACGGAGGAGGATATGGAAAAGGCCACGGAGGTTTTGGCCACGGTGGAGGGTACGGGCATGGTGGAGGTTATGGCCATGGTGGAGGATATGGAAAGAAACATGGCGGAGGTTATGGGAAGAAACATGGCGGATTCGGATATGGAGGAGGCTACGGCAAGAAGCATGGTGGTTTCGGTGGAGGTTATGGTAAGAAACATGGTGGATTCAGCCATGGTGGAGGATACGGTAAAGGACACGGATTCGGTGGCGGATACGGGAAGGGCCATGGAGGATTTGGTCACGGTGGAGGTGGATACGGAGGACATGGATTTGGTGGCGGATATCACTGAGAAATACATTAGAAATTCGTCATTCACTCCTATCCTCATGAATTTTACAAATGGTTGTTCCTCCTAGCTTTGATTTTTGGTTGAAGTGTTGATCGCTTTTATATCCAGTCGCACTACTGAATGGTAACAGTCATGTTAATTATTTCAGAGCGCCTTCGCTCTTATAGAGCGACACTAACCTCGGGTCTTTCCATATTACTGTTACATGTTCAGCTTTAAATCCTGCTAAGGCGTGCTCAATTCATTTGCCTGGCTGCGCTGCTTCGAACCGAACGTTCCGATTATTAGGGCGCACTAACGAGATTCTCAAGTGTGTGTAGTAACGTTACTCTGTGAAGGGTTTTGTTTTAAGTACATGTGAAATGAAACGCTGTATTTTGAATTTCCACTTACGTGCTTCCTAAATTTTATGCGGTCGAGAATAGTGATGATTTGCATTTGTCGGTGCACGTGTAATGCAATCGTACTTTTTAAAAGTATAACTCTGGATCTCTAATAGAGCATAAAGCAGTTGAAAAAAAACTTCTTCATGTCTGAAACGCTATCTTTGAAGTTTTCTGCAAAATAGCCCTCAAAAAAAGCTAAAAAAACTACAAAAACTCGTTCTCATACATCTGAGAGTAACTTGAGGTAAATCCGTTTCTTTATGACCCAAACACAAATAATAAAACGATTGGAAAAATAAATTAGCGTGCGCAATGGAAAGCTGTCATAAAATTGAAGAAAAAATTACACGAAGAGTAATGACGAGATCAAACAACATCAATGGTACTGTCGAAATCGTGCGAGACTCATTGATTCCCTCAGACCTTGCCATGTCACACTCGTGGATCATGATTACTTCACGCTGATTACATTTCATAGAGGAGAATCACGTTGATGATCTCTGTCAGGCTACATAGCGTGCTCAAGGCGAGTCGGCATTACATTATTGACCATTATCTCAGTAGGCACAGTCCATTACAGATGATGAAAGAAGCAGAGCGTACCTAGTGTTACCAAGATGTACAAACGAATGCAGAATGAAATCAGAGACGGAGACACTAGCGCGGTCTATCGCGTGCACGCCAGCGCTTAAGTGGATCTCTGTCAATAATCATATTTACTCGTACTACTTGACTGCAGATTTATTCTGTGGTTGGCAAGTGTAATTCTATGTTAAATTTCTACTCACTTTTAACTTTACATTTACGAATATGTTCTTGCTAATTTTCGAAATCAGAACTATGCTTGAAGTTCATTTTTCTTCAAAATTGATGAGAATAATAATAGGATAGAACGAAAATATTATCAAACCATCAGGCGCTGCACTTCTACCAAAGTATAAGGAAATATGTTTTGAGCCACATGAAGTAAAGCTTAAGATTAAGTAGGGCCTATTAAATTACCGATGAGACATACTCGTACAGTTTTACATCATAAAGTAGCAATAACAATGTAAAACTAATTCAATTGCAATTTAGAATTTTTTCCACAATTTATTGAATAAATAGGTGAGAAAATAAAACATGTCTCGGAAATCCGAATGAGAATTTTAAAATATTATGAACCATAATGATTGAATATGTTAAATCATTATGAAACATAATGATTGATTGAACATGGAAATGCGGAAGAGTAACTTTTAGATTTTGAATATGTTTACGGTCGTACAAAAACAAACTGTCTTGGATGTCGTAATGCAAAAATACTAGCAGGATCCGTGGAAATTCCACTGACCATGTCATCAATAAGCTAGGTGGACCCGTGAAAAAATTCGGTCTACAATACCTAACAAATTCTAACATAACATATTCTAACCTAACCCATTTTAACTTTACATATACTAACCTATCCTATCCTAACCGAAGCTATCATGATAGTATGTCAAACATAAAAGCCGTTAACCCGTGAAAAATTACATCAACATTACCTAACCTATGCTAACCTAACCTATCTTAACTTAACATATCCTAACCTATCCAATCCTAACCTAACCTATCTTATCCCAACCTATCTTATCCTAACCTATCTCATTTTAACATATCCAATGCATGCAAAGGCGATCTTTTAATGTAACACTCAGGAATTCGGCATCCATGATACCTCAAACTAGGTTGAGGAGCGTTACACACGAACTTAACAAGCGAATTAATGTATAGAATGTAGCTTCTCAAAGAATAAAATAGAATAAAACGAACTAAATTAAAATAGTCAAGCCCAACTGAAACTGATCTCTTAAAGATCGCTGTACTATATTCTAGTGAGAGCATTCAAGCTGATCGATCAGCTTGTCCCTAATGACCGTATACTCGTACGAACCTACGTTCGCTTGAGTCGATCCTAACAATCTCAAGAAAAGCTTTGTACCTAAGTGGAAGAACAGAAAGAAAAAGTATGGAAAACTGTTAATGTGAAAAAAATTGATACATGAAATGTTTAACAACACATTGAATTTTCAAGATTTCGTACTAAAAAGGCCCTTAATTGATAGAAAAACCATAAGAGGGGGATAATATATGGCTGTGTCAAGGGCAAATTATATTATTGGAAGAAACAATATACATATAGTTATGTACTAGCAATGTTCGTGTCAGAAATGTTTATAACAGCTTTGCTCTTCCCACACCTCCAACATGCCTCACAAGTACGCACAAGAGTGTGTTTGACCAGCTTCACTGGATGCTAATTTTGCCCTTTCAGAGAGGAAATCTGCAAAAGTTCCCCAACATCGTGGGCCTCTAGGTGCAACGGATATTTGGATTGAGACTTCGACACCGTAACTGTCGACAACTTTTGCGCTGCGAAGGCTACTTATAATTACAGGGCCATTGTGTCACGAGTATAAGTAGGGCTCATTCTGTCCTGCTTAAGATGCTGCATCTTGCTCTGTACGCTTATTGCACTGCCAGCATGGCTGAGGTCAACGTGAGTGTTGTACGTAGCAGCTCTTCTGTTCAATAAAATTCCACGGTGATATTGAGAGAGTTTACATTGAAGTAGCTTTTCTAAGGTGTAAACAAGTTTATGAGAAAGTTTACAAAGAAAAACAAGTTTCCTGAAACACAGTTTTTTTCTCTGCTGCACATTTCATTTTAACCTACAAAGGCCCAGAACAAAAATTAGCCATATAATTAATGTTCACTCTAGATCAATCAGAGTTCATATTAAAAAAATATGACCACTGAGGAGGAGCAGATATGATTGTGGAATGTGTGATCTACAACTATTTAAATGTTTATTTCATAGTGTTTACCTAGGAAGTTAAGCGAAGACAGTTTTCGTGTTTTCATACATATTTTAATAAGAGTATGCGTCTGATAAGGAAAAATATTGACTTTGCGGTCAAACTCCATTTTTTCTATTTGATTTTAACACATTCTAAATCCATGAACTAAACTGTTGTTCTTTTTTATAGCGTCACTCCAAAATCTTTCCGCGTTTGATGTGTTGCCGCAAGTAGCTCATTTGCCCACACTGCTGAATTGGTTTCAATGCAACATTGATTAAAACATGCAGCCACTTTACAGAAGTGTGGTGCTACGATATGACAGTTTTTCATGTTATCAGAAATATTAGAGTCGTCATAAGTTTTGCATTGTTAAGTCATGTTGACGCTACTATCGAACGGTTTCGTAAATCTAGTGTATAAACACGTAATTTCTGATTATACCTCATAAATTACGCACATATTTTATTCTGTCTTGTTCATTCAATATTGAGTGTCAGATGTTGAGTTTATTCTAGTAACTTTCTAGTAATTGTGTACATGTTTGTAGCAAATTAATCTCTTAATTTTGGCTTATAATTTGGTCTGCGTGGCTTCAAAAAAACATCTACTGGTAAAGATCCTGTTGACAAACAACAGACTTAAAACACAATTAAACGCTCAAAATTGAGTACTTAGCTTTACGTTTCGCTTCGACTGTTTTTAACATCAGAGTAAGGAAGTGTGTCAGTTCTACAAAATTGCAGTGTAGTAGGTGAATAAACCATCAATCTTCCTGGTGACTCCCTATAGAACTTTTCTCAGTCAAACCTGAAATTTGGGAAAGTGGGTTTTGAGACTACACATTGTATCCTTTTGTCCTGAAGAAGCTCGTCATACATCATATCGTGTACATGACCCCGCAGTAATTTGGAAGATTCCATACTTCTTGGAAAAAAATAAAGCCTTCGTTCACCGTCAGGAGGTGGCTGCTTTCTATGGTTCGCGGTGGAGCACGCGATCTCGAGCACACACAAATGAGCGTCGTGAATTATACTATATACGATTTTGTCGTAGACTTTTGTGTATTAAACCTTAATTTCAACCACATTTCTGTTGCATGAAAATTCATCCTCGAAAAAACTTTTAAATTTTTTCTAAAGCTTACGAAGATTCATTTCAATTTTACTAAAATTACTTTAGCTGGTGCGATTAGAATCACTTCTGTTTACATAGTGCGTGCTGGACACCTATGCTTAACTCAATCAAGTTGTAGAATATTATTTTTGAACCTGGTGATTCTTTCTCAGGAGCCGAATTTTCAAACATTAAACGTTATCGTAGCGGCACGCCCAGCCGCAAAAAAATCCTCCTGAAATGGTTATGCTACGACTTTTTTTGACCAAAATCATTTTGAAATAAAATTTGAGGATTTTGGCCAGAAAAAACAGCACGCAGTGTAACCAGATCATCGAAAGAAATTTTGCTGCCGGGTGTGCTGCAACGGTGACGTAAGTTGTTTGAAAATCAAGCTCACGCGTTAGGCAATAATCTAAAGTTGGTTTCTGCTTCAGATGTAGGAAATTAGATGAAGCTCATTATTCACCGTTAATCAATGTATAAAATTTATAATATCATTCCCAGGCTGCAAGGATTTTGTATCTAAGTTTGCTCATTTTGCTGCGTAGACAAAAAAAATGTGTAAAAACCTCAATGAGGTCAAAAGATGGAGAAGAATGAACAGAAGAAAGACACTCGTGCAAGAGGTCGCATGCGCGCTACACCTTCAGTTGAAATAGTGAAATACAGATTGGATACATTACGCTGGCTAAACTGTAAAATTAACCCGCTACAAATAATCATTACAAATGTAGTGATCCTGCGGTGGGGGGACTGTTTATGCTAGCTTCGAAATACACAATGACGAGGACAGGCACTTTCATCCTGCCTCACAAGTGTAGCTCAGAGTTTTCATGCATCCCCTGAGAAATATTTTTCGTATGTTTTGTGTGCAGATGACAACATGTAAATATCCTATAAATATCTAAGCATTGCAGCCTTTTGAATAAGAACAGTTGAGCGTAAGATTTATGATTTGCCAACCCAGGGCAAGTAATCGGGCAAAGTAATCATAAAATTCCATGCACTGCAATCGACACGAGAATAACGCAAAATCATAACTTTTCAGAAACGATCTTTCACGACGACGCTGTCACTCCTCTTTTTCGTCATCTTCGAGCACGCAGCTGGCGAGTCTAGAATTGTCTTCAAAAGCGACAGCGTGTTGCTAACAGACCCCGAAATGTTTGAAATTCCGCTTCAACTCCACGCTGCAGACGACAGAGGCGATTTACGTCTGAACTCGAATTCAAAAGCCTTTTTGACTCCCGATACAGATAGATTTCTTTTTCCTAAAAACTCTGAAAATTTCGCTGAACGCAGCGAAAGACAACCGTACATTATCGGGTCGAGAGGTGAGAGATTGGCTGAAGCTGACAGGTTAGAGAGGCTGCCAAGCAGCATGCCTGGAGAAGGCTTGATCATCGGCTACGACAGAGGCGCCGAAGGTCGGTATCATCTCTCGAGCTATGGGGGCAATTTGCGTAGGAGGCACCATGACGGAGATTACGGGAACTCTATTGGATTGGGGGGATTCAGGAGAGGAGTGCAACTGAATCCAACGATGCACAGTCCTCTCGGGTACAGAGGCATGGGATCATTTGGATATGGAGACCCGTATTTGCACAGTTCACGGTATTTCATGAGTGAAGGACTTGGATCGCACATGATGCATCCACCTGGTCTATGGGGAGGGGGGCATCATCGTCCACACATGCATGGAGGGCACAGTCATCATGGATTCGGACATCCGTATTCAATGGGAGGACATTTCGGCAGCAATTTTCATCATCCACCAGGTTTCATCAAATAGTGCAAAAGGATAGCCCAAACCCATGTTATGTTCACAGTATTACGGAAATGAAGATCGTATTTCAGGTGCATGCAAAAAATACATTTTATAATTTAGTTTCTGCAGGATAATGATTTCTAAAAAATGTACGGGTCCCTAATGGAAAGAAATGTGCAAGCAAATTATGGGAAAGCTTAGGCTGCCAAATGTTCATGTCTTACAGGTCTAAAGCGAAATCAAACTCGAAATATACGTATTTTAAACTTGATTTCTCTTTCGAACACGTACAAGTGATGCACACGTGACAGAAAGAACATACTACTATTTACATCAAATTAAGTAACTCATGAACGTATACTTGCGATCGTCACTAGCGTTGAGGGCCGGTAGTATCCAAATAGGTCTCAAGTTATTCTTCATGAAGTTATGCAATGTTTTATGGTTGGCCATTGAACATGTAGTCAAACGACGTTTTCGTCTTAGTAAATAAAAAACTTAATCTTCCCGTGGATTTTTCTTTCCCTATAAATTATTGTGTTTGCTGTTCGTTACTCTTGCGAAATAATTAAATTGTAGATTAGTTTAGGGTATAGCCACATCAAATGAATTTTTTAGTGAGAAATAGGAAGGCCCCATTTATTCTTGAATTGAGAAAACAGGGAACCACACTCAAGTAAGTTCGCTAACCAGATTATTATAATTACGTATACATATTAGTTAGTTCAAGACTCCCTAGCCACTACAAAGGAGATCTCAAATGAAGGAGCGAAGAAAAGATACCATCTAGTACGGACTGTAGAAAATGACAAATCTATGCACAAGATGTGTTCCCACACATAAAACCCTGCGCATAGAAACATTATGTCAAGGAGAAAGAGGAGATGAGGAAGAAGGCATGAAAACTGAAGGAAGCAAAGTAGGCAAGAAAGAAGTCTCGAAGGCCTATCTGCAGCTGAGGTAACCTAACAGTTTCCCCCCAAGGGAAGTTGCCACACAGGTTTCATTACACGCAGCATCAGCAAAGTTGAAAGAAATTCATGAAACATGCTAAAAGTTGAAGAAGAAGAAATAGGCGTTGAAAAATATACATCAGTGAGCCAAAACAAAGGCCAACCTAAAGGAAGGCCAAACTTTCAGCTCGGGAACACGCATGTTCGTCTTGAGAGCGCTTATATCCATGTATACAATAGTTGTACTTCCCTGAGGAAACTCAAAAGGACAGGATCCATTGAAAAATGAAAACAGTTTATTTTCGAAAAGGTTGATACAAGTTAGTTTCAACATTGGTTTCTCAATGATTATGAACATAAAGGTTCTTAATAAATTCTGAAACCATTATAGATATTGCAATAGCTATGTCAAGCTATGCAATGGTTAAGTATTTGGAAATCTATTGAAGGAAAACATGAAAGTACTCCCTTGTTTAGTTTACACTATGTTTTAAAAGCCTATAAATACTGATCAAAGAAGAAGGAACACGGTGAATATTGATAAGAATGCCTCGGGGGAGCATAATCTATTTACATTGATCCATGAACTCAGTGATTCTTTGAGAGCCGCCAATGTAGCTGAAAGCATGGGTGACAGAAATAGTTTATAGTCCATTTAAACTGACAAAATGTTTTAAAGCAATTTATTCATGATCGAATGTTGAATAATTATATACCGTCACATGATTTTGGTCATCAAAATTTCAAAATAATTATTTTATAGTGGAATATTGGTAAAGTTGAGAGACAAAGATTATGAAGATTATACAAAGACCATACAGAGCACTTCAAGTTGAGCGAGCTACGGAAGCGTTCGAACATTAAAAATCGGTGGTTAAGTAGAAATCGCATTTCGTCCTACGTTTCACAGCTTATAATTTTCACACTCATCTTTTTCAGACATTGGCTAATGACTTTATCGACAACGGTATTTCAAAATGAGGTTTCAAAGCAGCGGCTCGGAAGTTGATTAGAAGATACTGCGTTTGGAGGAAAAATGAAAGTGAAAATCAAGGCTTAGCTATTACGGAAATCACTTTCGTTCACATCCACACAATACGGATCAGCTAAACAACACTTCTGGGTAATCGCATACTGACATTCGATCAATAATTATGAAATGTAGAAGAAAAACAGGCAGAAATTTGAAGCGAACTTTTCGTGCGTACGTTCTGCAGCCACCAAAGAACAAGCGTGTCTCTATATCACAAAAAAACATGCTTTATCACGCAATGAATTTATGACATTTTTTCAAAAGCGAGGGCGGCAGAAAACATGTCGAGAGTGAGAAGCGACAAAAAGATTGTCATTCAAGTGTAAACAAAACTGTGCTGCAATGTGAAAATAAATCAATGGCTTGAATAATTGCACTCATGAGCTAATTTCTTATTGTTATTCATCAAACATTGATGACATGGATTAACAATATATTATTTACATATTCTATACCACTAGCTGAGCGCAGGCGTCAAAATTCAAATTTGTCCTGCATTCAAATGGAGATTTACTTTTGCTTCAAAAATCGATGATAATTGCTGACGCATTTAAGAGAAACAAATTGAGAGACAATGGAGTTTGAAGTTCAATGAAATGAAATAAAAATAGTTCGTTCTCAATAAAGTTCATAACTGCACTCTGCAACGATGTTTTTTATAAAATGTTTCAACATGAATATCTTTAGTTGGTGAACGACCGGCTTAGTCATACCATGATTTCAGAATTAGAAATCATGGTATGACTAAACTGATCTCAAACTAATGCGTAAAACTGACGGTTTCGTGGCGCTGGACAGACCGATTGGTGCCGCTGACTGTAGATAATAATAACGAAACGTTACCATTCGGTCTCCGTGTGACGGCGGCCTAATGATTGTAGCTGGTAACGATATAAGAAAATATTCTACGTATAAATGTTGATTTCTGATGTTTTAGATCGATGATCGATCTTAGTCAAAAGACAAGTGATTTTGACCGAGGAAATTTGAAGTTGAGGGGGTCTCAAAAACATCAAAAATCGAGAAACTTTAAGTCGAAGTCTCAGTGCACCTTCATATGAAGTTACTGATTTACTTTTTAATTACGAAATGTTTATAGACATTGGCGCTTGAGCTCAAGAGAAACAATACATCTGGAGTAACGAAACAAGCTGATGGTTACAGAAAAAAAAGGCAATTAAAGTAAAAGTGAGCAATTTTTCATTAACTGTTGAGCGTATGTACATAGTCCGTACTAGCACGCAAGAGATCACACCACATACGCATGCGAAATGTAATGGACCTTGAAGTTTTGCTTATACGCGAAAAACATAGAAATCGAAACATGTAAATATATATATATACATATATTTATATGTAGATATCCATATACATACTTACACACATGTATACATATATGTGTGTGATAAATAAAAAAGCAAGGACAGTAACTCTCATACTAACCATTATTTTTAATCAAACAGGAGAATTAAACAGGAGAATTAAAATCGAACGTTTCGACCTCTAAGGTCATCTTCAGCATCTGA
>JACJUY010006642.1:39034-53436 GCA_014220935.1 Platorchestia sp. MABIK
TCTCTGATGAGAAAAAAAAACAATTATCTTGATTATTTCAAAACGCTGAAAGAAAAATTAAGAGCTCAGCCAAACTTGAATGCATTTTTAAAATCATCTGCTAGCGCTGATAGTGAAGGAGGTTTGAAGGCATCATACAGCATTTCTCTTTACGTAGCAAAGAAGGGCAAACCGTACACTATTGGCGAAGAGATCATATTACCTGCTATAAAAGATGCAATCGAAAATGTTACGAAGAAAGACTCCAAACAAGTTCTAAAATCCATGCCGTTAAGTGTGAGGTCTGTGCAGCGGCGCATTGAGGAAATGGCCTTTGATGTTGAATAAACTGCGAGCTCAGAACTCCAACATTCTAAATTTGCTATTCAACTTGACGAATCAATTTTTGGAAGTTCAAATATCCTCATGGCTTATGTGAGGTTTTAAAGCCAGACTCTGAATAATACTGTTGACGAGTTTCTCTTTGCTCATTATCTTGAAACTGTTTAAAAGGTAAAACGATTTTTTATGTTTGGAAGAATATTTGAATACGCTCAAAATTCCGTTTGGTAATATTAGTACGGTTTCAACCAACAGTGCATTACCTATGGTAGGTTGTTCCAGAGGTTTTTCTGTCTTTCTTAAGGAATAGGTTCCTACTGTAAATGCTGTTCACTGTGTTTTACACAGACAGCACCTTTTAGCAAAAAAATTGAGTGGTGAACTGTATGAAGCGTTGAAAGTATTCATCCGATCTATCAATAAAATTAAAGCCCATCCTCTGAACTGCCGATTATTTGCAAAACTATGTGAAGAAAATGATGAAACTTCCAACCAATTGCTTCTGCACACTGAAGGAAGGTAGTAATCAAGAGACGATAGTTTGCAGAGGCTTGTTGAATTATATGATTCAACAGAATAATTTTTAAGAAATATAGATCCATCATTATATGATGAATTAAAACGGTGCAAGAGCCATCTGTTTTACTTAGCAGATCTCTATTCAAAATTTAATGAAGTACAAAACGTCTTCAAGGGAAAAATGTAACAATCATTCAAGCTCGAACAATTATTATGTACTTTCAAGCAAAAATTTAGCTATTTAAAAGTTCACTGGCACGTAAAGATTTCTAATATTTTTCAAACTTGCGAATGCTGAGAGAGTTCGAGAGCTTTTCAGACAGTGACTTGGAAAGTTATATTATGAACATCTGAGTAAATTAAGAAAAGACTTCAAAACACTTTTCCAAGATTTGGAAAATATGCACGTTCCCGAATGGCTTGTCACTCCATTTGATATGAAAACAGACAATAATAGTATTGAATCTGACTTAGAAGATGAACTTGTCTAAATGTGCGTAGATCTGAAAGCTAAAGCGCTGTTTGAACGTAAAACCCTCCCTCAATATTGGACCCATGTCAGTACAGCCACTAAATATCCCAAGCTCAAAAAAGCTTCATTGCTGGCATTCCCGACCTCATATATGGTTGAAGCTGGTTTGAGCCATGCGAATGCAATTCCAACAAAGCAGAGAAATAGACTACACTTAGAAAACCGTGATGATTTACTGTTAAAGCTCACCAATTTCAAACCAAATATCAAAAGCATTGCTGCCGCTTATCAAGCTCATCCATCTCATTGATGAAGTTTATTAATAAATAGGTAAGTTAGTGTATTTTTAATTAATGTGTTTTGATAAAAAGCATATTACGTATTTCCATGGCAGTTAATTTATTGTTATGTAGCACATTTGTTTTACATAATTAAGTTCATATCAATTTTTTAACGGTAAGTATTATTAGATTTCGAAACAGTGAAAATTCTCCATTGGTAGGTAAACCTATGTTCTTTTCTTTTTTTACTTTATAGCAGTGAAGACTGCCTCTTTCTCTTAATACATATCTTCAAACATTGAATACGGTACAACATAAGATTGCTCTGGTTTATAATATTTCTCTGCATTTTTGCTGATCAAAAATGTCAACAATGGTTCAATATTTTTTTCACTTGTGGGCGTGTGTGCATGGAGGGGATCGATGTAAATACAAACATCCTATGAAGGAGTCGACGGGTAAAAAAGTTTGCCGATTCTTTAGTTAGACAAATGAGTATAAGGTATTAAGCTAAACACCAATATGAAAATAACAATGAAGAAATATTTTCAGTACTCAGCGTGCACCACAGTAAGTACGCATGGGAGGTGATGAAGGATGCTAGGTAGTCAAATGAGTATTGTACGACTGTTAAAAAATAAGTTTATAATTCTATGTGCATAGTACGTGACCCCCTTATCTGCTCCAAGAGTGTATTTCTTTTGACATATAGCAATAAGATGAAAATTTTGAAGACACCTGCGCAGAAGGCCAGGTATACAGAACGTCGGCTTTGTCATTTAAAAAATACAAGCAGAAAAAGCAAGGCTTACCTTCTACAAAAAATGACATGTATCAAAACCCTTCAAAAAGCTTTGCTGAATATGTGGTTCACAGCTAGGGTTGCCATTGAGGAGAGTTAATATTCCAAGATACACAGACAAGACAACCAATATCAGCCTTTCACTCTCAGTGATGCTTAGGAACCATTTTATTTTCGGAGAGCACTGCGTTCTGAAAAAAAACGTGAACAAAGAAGCACTGGAGCTAATCAGTGCTTCAAATTTTTTCTAGAAAAGTGCAGTATGAAAGGACTGCTCTGTGAAGACAGGCGAGTCCACAAGAGCTTAAAAAAAGGCGAGCCAAGGTGATTGGTGCACTGGGCTTCCAGCAAATGATGTCATTCACCCTCACCAATGTCAAGGAATGATGCAGAGCTGTGCTAGGAATAATAACAAAAAAGTTTGTTCTCTCTCCACCTACAGACATGATCGAAGACGCCCAGGTACAACACTCCAGGCGAAGGAAAAGAATGGAGGAGTTATGTAGCTTTGAGTTAGCATTAGAGAAGACATTAACCTGAGGAGTAGGTGGTTGAGGAGCCAGTCGCTTGGCAGCTGTTGGGGTCTTGGCCCACTCCTCTGCAGTGCTGAGAGGGGGCGCAGAGGGAGGGTACACTGGAGGCAGGTCTGGGTACAAGCCCTCGCCGTTCGATTTCTCCTGCAAACAGCGTGAAACACACTCAAAGACTTCATACATATGGATTAGGGTTTGCATCACGGGATTCCGTATGATTTGGGGCTGAAATTTCCCGGTCAGGGAATTCCCGATATTCTAAATAGTTTACATATTTCAAGATATTGGTGGGAAAGTTACTTAAAATCTTGCCGTTTCCCGGGAATTCTCGGGATTCTAAATAGTATACATATTCTAAGATAAGATTATATGCGAGTTTAAGCCTCCCTAAAAACTACAAAAAAAAAGCGTATCGAAGAGAAGAAGGAAGAAGGCACCATTTAGTATGGAGATAAGGGAATGCAGAATATATGCAGAAGGGGCATAGAAACAGTAAGTTGAGAAAGAAGTTCATGAAACAAGAATAGTTGAAGAAAGTAGTAGGTGCTGAAAAACAGGACGGCAGTGAACCGAAAAAGGTGGTCCTCAACATTGCAAAAAAAAAACCTTTTATTTCAACAGAAAGAAGGCCTACCTAACTCTCAGCTTGGGCCCTCATACATATTTCAAAATATTAGTGAGAAAATGACTTAAAATCATGTTTAATATGATCAATCAATTACAGAGCTTAAGATAGGACTTAAGCGTTTCAATATTATTACAATTTACATCACTACACAGTGAAGTCTACACTTTCTCATAATTTAGTTCAACTATTGCATCAGATTTTATTTTGTGGTTTGGTTTGCACGTAATAAAGAATAGACTGTAATAGATACGATGACAACGGCCGATGTTGTAGAAACTAAAGCCTTTGTGTGGCGATACTATGTTAAATATGCGACTGGAGAAAGTGCAAAATGTGTAAAGTGCGGCGAGAATTTACTTTGCAAAGGCTGGTCTACCAGTGGTTTGTTATGTTCCCTAAAGAGTAAACACAACATAGTAAAACCTACAACTGTAGACCCAGTTGCATCAGCTGGTAGCTGAGAAAAAAATTCGTAATGGAACAAAGCGCAGTAATGAAAGCACTTTGGGAGAGCAGTAATGAAAGCACTAAACCTAAACAAACAAAAATAACAAGTTTCGTATCGGTGCATCAAAGTACTCCGGAAGAACAAGTGATTAAGCTTGTAGCAGTTGATGGCGTGTCAGTAAATACACTTACAAAGAATGAATTCATTAGAGAATTCTTCTCAGATGAAGGTTTTATGCTCCGTAAGTGGCCAAATGCTGTGATGGGCATGGGCAACAAATTACCATAGCATAAATGTAAAATATAAAGAAATCCCAGGATCCCGGGATTGACTTCCTGAAATCCCGGGATTCCCGGATTTTCATTAGTCACGGGATTGCAAACCTTAGTATGGATAAAATCGATAGACCTCCATTTGCTGTTGCAGAAAGTATCCCAAATCAGCACACTTTATGATACATACCGCTCTAATATGTTAGATAGACCAGAAACAGGTATGGACACAACCAACTTAACCTCTGACTGCAGGTGAAGGTGCTACAGACCAGACCGCCTACACTACAAACTCGAATTGTAAGCAAGGGAACATCCGTGACATGCAGCTACACATTATTCAATCGGGAATTTCAGGGCAATTTTTTTTTTCAAGCTGCAATTTGATTAAACTTGTCAGTGAAGTTGGTTTGTAGATGAAGAAACATTGAAGAAAAGATATGCTAATTTCTAATGAATATCTTTGTTTGTAGTAAAGAGCTAGACATTGGCTTACACAAGCTAGATTTCACATTCGATAACTCGGCAACCATGGTATGAGGAACATGTGATCCAACAACTAACCAAGCTGTAGCACCTACATACCTTCAGGCTAAGCGGAAAATAAAATTTAATCAGTTGAGCAAACACAGTGAGGAGTACATTAAATCCAGATGATTATTGAACTCCACTTCCTCTGTTGAGCAATTGGCCAGAAACAACTTCCCATATTCAGAAGCTCTAACATCAAAGCTTGCACACGACACTATTAAAAAATTCAAAATCCATGTTTTCCAATTCTATAAGTTCTATTAATAAGAGAGCAGACATAAAAAGTTACATTAGTGAACCATCTGTGCAATGACTATCAATGCCGATATAGGTATTTTCTCTAGCAAACAATTCTCACTGTACACCACATCACAGTAGACATTCAATGGTTTGGAGGCACCTAAAACAGCACTAAAATACCTCAAACACGTATTTACTTTCAGGCTGATTACAATAAATTCTTAGCTCAGTGAGTAACCAACCCGAGCTTCCTGAGCGCGTCGAGGCACCTTCCTCCTGTCATGATCATGATCCTCATCAGGAGCCGAGACGCGCTTGCAGCCGCTGCTCCTGCGCTTCTTGACAGTGGCCGGGGCTGCCTCGTCCTTGTCGAAGCTGTTGTCTGACCGCAGCAGCAGTGATGAGTTGCCCAGGTCATCGCCCTCCGTCAGATCAATGTCAGAAACGGCGTCTGCCACGAGTTATACAAGACCTTAGACATCGCTCAGTCCCACATGACAGCTTTTCATACCCCTCAGTTATGTGACAGCTAATGATAGTTACAAGACAGTAAATAAAATTAAATGTTAGTTTAAGCCTCCCTAACCGCAACATGGCGTTCCAAAAAAGGAAGGCACCATTTAGTATCGAGTTAAGGGAAAGCAGAATTTATGCACAGAAAATAGTAAGTTGAGAAAAAGTTCATGATACAAGATATGTGTTGGTTGAAGAAGATAGTAGTAGGTGCTAAAAAACAGGACGGCAGTGAACCAAAAAAAAATAGTCCGTCACATGACAAAAAAAAAACTGTTCTATTTCAACAAAAGGCATACCTAACCATTAGCTTGGGACCTCCCATTTTCTCCCAGGGAGCGAAATTCTCATAGATACAATAATTGTATCTCCCTGAGGGGAAACAGCAAACAACAACCCTCACATTCAAGGCCACAACACATGAGTTCACTGCAAGCACAGCAAACAACTACTTACATAACGCAAGTCAATTTCTGTCATGTTAACTGTTGTTCCCTAAATCAATACCATAATACAGTTCACTGCTTAGTAACAAAACGGCTAATTTTCACATCACTACTTCCATTCCAGTTCTAGTTTCAAAGCAATATGTCAACTTTTAATTAAATCGGCAATAATTCTTTAATATAAACTATTGTCAACAAATCATAGACACAAAATCATGTAAAGCTTAAATTAGGCTATGAGTCCTACAAAAAATTGACGAGTTAAATAAGCAGAATATTACAATAAAATCAATTGTCTTCATGAGGAAGAATCTGAATACTAACGAGATGCGGCACATCCAGGACCCAGGGTTGCTATTCTGGTGAAATAGATCTTAGATTTTTGTTGGTTATGCTCAAGAGATAGGATTAAAAAGAGCTTACAACAGAAATGAAAGGCAAACTCACTAGTTGAACATTCTCCTCTAACTGCAGAGCTAAGGACAGCTCAGGGTACTTAAATGCATGAAATGACAGAGTTATCAATCTTAGCTGACAAAAACAGTCTACTTGGAAGCAGATTTATGTGACCTTACACAAATCATACAGAGTATTCTCGAAACTAACATAAGGCACAACCTATATTTTCAAGCAAAACGCACTGCTGTCTCTTCACCTAAGGTGTCACCATGCTCATCAATGGTAGAGAGAGCAACCGCAGGAGACTCAAGACCAGCTCTGCTGGCACCATGTGGTCGGCCATCAGGTGTTGCCAGAGCGCCCAGGATGTTGCCTTGCTCAAGAGTGAGTGACAGCTGAGACAGGAGCTGGTCGTGGTGCGAGTCTTCAACACCAAGAGTAGCTGTGCCACTCTTGCGGTTACTCATTTTGAAACTCTCCATCATTTGGTGAATCTGTTGAACCTAGGTCAGAAATCAATTTCTATGGGATCAACAGCTTGAAGCAGCAACTCCGTGAAACTTTATCAAATAGTACCAGATAGAATACACAATCAAAGCTGTTCCCACTGGATTTGTGAACTGAGGGGCAACTCAAGTTCCATAGCTAGTTTGCCACAATTTAAGAATTTGACAAAACCACACATGATATATGAGATTCAAATTAAGTATTAAACAACTACTTTATACTCTATAGGACAATGAGCAACAAAAAATTATTTTTATTATTATGAAGTTACTAAGTTGAAGACTCTCTACCCACAACATGGCAATTTGAAGAGAGCAAATAGAAGGCACCATTTAGCAGTGGTAGAGGTTCGGATCCCTAGTCCGAACTTCCGATCTTCCGATCACGATCGATCTTCTACACCAGGATCGGACTTGAAGATTGGAACCTCCCGGTGGAAAAGATCGGAAGTGCAAGGATCGCTCTTGCAAAATGTAAATCTGATCCCGGCAGTAACGGAAAATGAAACACAGAGACGACCAATCAGTCTCGCGTAGATGTTGTTTCTTCTTGTACTCAGCTTCAAAAACAGTTGGCTGTTTTTGAAGCTGCGTACCAGTCGGTCTATAGCTTGGAACGTGTAAATGCGTGTGTGCAACCTCTCGAGTTTTAGTACTCCAGTACTACTTTTGTTTCAGCGTTTCTTCAATTTTCCCACTGTTTTCAGCAATTTCATTTTATTGGACGGTTGAAGCCTTAATAGTAAACAAAGTGATCATTTACTGTATGTGATTTGTGGCAATATTGTCTCCTATGCAAATAATGTATAGAAACAAATTAATGTTGATCGATCGTCTAAACAATTATGAATTACTTTTATATTTTACAGGTTCAAATGAAAAGTGATATTTAGCTGTTTCACATTACTGTTTTGCAGTTACATAAAGATAAAGAGTTGATATTCATTGATTCTAATCTATCCAAAGCAAACAAAGAAAGATTCTTTACTCCCATGACCAGTGGCAGCACTGGGGTCAGAAATGCGAGCGACGAGAGCCAGCAAACAGCCAGTGAGGCTGACATGAGCGACATCTACAACCAGACGGGGACGTTGATGGGTGACTAAAATCTTAGGATCGGAAGATCAGAAGTTTGAGATTGCTTTAATTTTTGGGGGGCAACGGGATTGGGAAGGTCGTATTCGGAATTATCCCCTGACCGGGATCGGAAGTTCAGGATCGGACTAATATTTTGAGGATTGATGCCCACCACTGCCATTTAGTAAGATTTAGTATTTAGAAGGCAAACAGGGAATCTATGCACAAATGTTTTTGCACACAGGATACACAGCACATAGAAACAGCAATGTTAAAAGGAAGAGAAAAACAAGACAATGAAACAAAAAAAGCATGAAAACTGAAAGATGTAAAGTGAACATGAAAGACTGAAGTCCAGAAAGGTACCCAACCAAGGTACCCAACATTTTCTCCCCTGGGCCAAACAGTCACAATATCACAAGATGGATAAACCAATTGCCCATTAAGGGACAAGAAAAAAACAGTAGAGTAATTCATCAACTAATTTTTTAAAACCCTTCAAGTCTCCATCAGGTTTTGGTGATGTAAAAAATATTCAATCTTACACACAGATGAGATTAAATGTTAGTTTAAGCTTCCTAACCGCAACAAAGGATTTCCAAAGAGACCAAGGCACCATTCAGAATGGACTTAAAGAAATGCAAAATCTGTGCACAAGGTGCACAGAAAAAGTCTGTTGAGAAAAAAGATTCAGAAACGAGATAAAAGTCAAAGAAAAATGAAGTAGGAACTAAAAACAGGACAGCAGTGAACCGAAAAAGATGGTCTGTACCAAACAAAAAACCTTTTCTGCTTTAACAAAAGGAAAGCCTACCTAACCTTTAGCTCAAATCTTACACACAACAAATATAAAGGAAAAAAACATAAATCCAACCTGTCACTTGGGAAAAAACAGCACTAATAAATTTAAATCAAATGCATTGACAAACAGGTCTGTTTAATCTAAGAATCAAGTTCAAAGACAGCACAATATAAGACTGAAAATATCACAGCTGTCATCAATACCATTGTTAAAAGCATACTGCTTTTGCAAAAAGTAAAACAAAGTGTAATTCACTAATAATTGAACATCAAAACTTTCCAAATTGATGAATAATTTGGTCAATCAAACAAAAAATTTTAGGTGTTTTAAGAATTATCAGGCCAACTAAACATTCACAAATTAAACTACTTATTTTTCAAGGTTTATCTAAATGCATGAACACACACTGGGAGTTCAGTGTACACAAAATATATTGAGCACACCTACTGACATCTTATGACGTGAAGTCGCAATATGTCAGTAAACTCTGAGGTCTTTCTAGGCCTTCCAGGGATAGGTTTTTGAGATGGTACGACGGTGGGTGGGAGGGCACGAGCTATAGCGACCAGACATCGAATGGTACTTTCACCTCGACCCGTAAATCCCGAAATCTCTTTCGTAGACATTTTCAGTCTTCCAGGCCAAAATAGGAGCCTTTTCCTCACCACTAGAGTAGAAGGAGCCATTAAGATGAATGTTTCCTAAAACTGCAGCACCATAACTCAAACGAGAATAAGGAGTAGGAAGCTGGAGCAAAAAGTAGCACAACTGTTCCCCACGAGAGCTCAAAGAGCACAGAGGTGGGAAAACGCAAGCTGCCTCAGTTGCCAGATTAGATTATTCGTTGATTTAAGCCTAAAGCCACATAGGCAATCCAAAGAGAGGAAGAAGATAGGCACCATTTAGTATGAAGTTAATGAAACGCAGAATCTATGCAGAAAGAGCATAGAAACAGTAATTTGAGAACAAAGATTATGAAACAAGATCAAAGTTGAAGAAAGTAGTAGGTGCTGAAAACAGGACAGCAGTGAACCGAAAAAAATATGGTCCTTTAACGTAACAAAAACGTTTTATTTTAGCAAAAAGAAGGCCTACCTAACTCTCAGCTTGGGCCCTCACATTTTCCCCCTGATAGTGCTAATTCACATAGATACAATAGTTGTATCCTCCCGAGGGGGCTAAGCTGCCAGGTAGCTAGCTGAGTTGCTTGATGTAAAATAATCATGATCAAATGTATGAACAAGGCGGGAGAAGCAAAAAGTTCATAGCACTTTTTACTTTTCAGCATTGATTTCAATGGGGACCGCACTATACATCATGCAAACACTGTGTGCAAAAAGTAACCAAAAAAGTCTTGTCCGCTTTAAAAAAAAAAAGAAAATGCTTCAGTTTGTGTCCCTTATACTCAGTCTTCAAAGTAATTAGCATCTAGCACCTTTTGCCAAAGTGTCTCCAGCTGTTCAATCCCCTTGCGGTAAAACTCGGGGTTTTGTTTGCAAAGAAGTCCGTGAGGGCTTGGCGCAAGTCTGCTTCATTGGTGAAAGATTTTCCACGAAGATGATTATCCAGGGAGTGGAAGAGGTAGTAATCAGATGGCACAAGGTCAGGTGAATAAGGTGGATTGCACAAAGTCTCTCACCCAAGTTGCTGTATGGTATCCCTGACCACTCACGCGACATGCGGCCTGGCATTGTCATTTAGGAAAAGCACACCTTGCGATTCACCAGTGCTGGCTTTTTCTGGCGCAATGCCTGTTGCACACGTTCCAATTGCTGCAAGTATAGGTCTCCAGTGACTGTTTGGCCCATTGGTAGCAGCTCATAATGAACCACTTGACATATTCCTTAGACTTCAAGGCATGATCTTGCATGAGTGCATAGGGGCTCTGGCAATGTGGACAGCATCCTGAGGTGACAACCAATGTATGGAACACTTGGGAGTTTCGTACAGAACCCACTTTTCATCACTGGTAAGCACTCGATTGAATAAGGATGCAGAAGGGCGAAGAGAAAGCAGCGATACGCGGGCTGCCACTTGTCTCTTGTGGACCTCCAACAGCATGTGCGGAACCAACTTGCCCAGTTTGTACGTCTTCCCTAGGCAGTGCAGGTGAAGTCTAACTGTTTCATCAGAAATGTTAAACTATCCTGCAAGTTCACCACACGCTAGACTACTGTCCTGTTCAATGGCCGCACTTAGGACCCGATTATTCAAGGCCTGTAATCGTCCACTGCAAGGCTCATCACGAAGAAACACGTTTCCCGATTTGAATTTATTAAACCAACGCCTTGCAATCCGTTCATTCACAGCCCTATCCCCAAACGTTTGGCATACGCGGTGACCTTTGGCAGCTGCTGATAAGCCCACTGAAGTTGTAAAACAAATAGCCCTAAAAGAGATCTGTAGACACGTCCATCCTTCGCTGCTGTGCAGCTCATAACTGTTGGCCAAGCACGGTGCATGTGTTTTTACCATGTCTGATATTCCTACTTTTGGCAGTTTGAATCTGAGAACAATTTCTATAAGCATTGTGAATAGATTTCAACTCCATTCAATGGCTAATCAAAAAACGGACAGACCTTTTTTGGTTATTTGGTACATCTGCTACAAACCAATTCAAGACCATAAAAATTAAAAACTTATCACACAAAATAAGTCTATACTTTTCTGCCCTTACTCAAAATACTGATCTACTTTCTTGCTGATTACAACTTTCAGTTTAAAGACTTCTAATAGCTTAGTAATGTTTTTTAGGAAAATTTCTCCATATTTGAAAATACTCTTGGAGCTACAGGGTATCCAGAACTATGAACTACTAGCTAATATACATGAAAACCTTGCTCACCTGACGCTGAGCAGCAATTCTCTTCTCTTTCTCTAATCCAAACATGTGCTGTGCATTTTTCAGTAACTTCTCAAGCCTCGTCACCTCAGCCTGAGACTTCATAAGTTCTGTCTGAAGTCTTGTTAGCTCTGCCTTGTGGGTCATTCTGTCTTGAAGCCAAACTTCCAATTGTTCCACAAACTCCAAGAACTCTGCAATGAAAAAAAATTATAATACAGCTCCAAAACTAGAAATGAATTTTATTTTTCTGCAATTAAGAAAAAAGACAGGAAGCCAAGCTGTTATCAAATGCAAAATATAAAAAACAATGACATAAAAAATTATAAATTTCAGTTAAAAACTAACAAAAAATTTCTTTCAATTTTTAAAAAAATAGCAACTTTTAGAAATTTTCCTCCAGAATTCCAACTTACGCTTCTCTGCTCCATCGCTAAGCACCATGAGCGCTCGGATGCAATCATCCATGTCTGCCTTCACGCCAGTGACAGGTATGGTGGCCATCTTGGAGTTCGGATTGACGGCAAAATTATCACTCATCAGCAATGAAGATAAATAAATAATACAGGTCACTTATATGTATTTTTCCATCATATTATTTCTGGAACAATTTGTCTAGTGAGGATATTTTTCATTGAGTCAGCTTTCACTTATAGCAAAGAGCACTTGGTTAGTAATATCTACCAAATTTTATTGAGGTATTCGAGACAAATAAAGCACAGTGAAATCTCAAATAACACTTATAATCATCAGGTATTCCACACCACTATATGCTTAAAAGTAATTCAGATCTAATAATAAAATGTACAGAAAATTAAAAATTACATAACCTAACTCTATTGACTTTCTGCAAATAAGATTCAAGGACACATATTCCATATAAAAAATCCACTTATCAATTCAATCCATTAAAAATCCCAACATAGTTGGCTTTATGTCAAGCATTTAACTATGATGTGCATCAAGTATTTCAAGATATTATTTAACTTCAGGAAACTATTCTACAGGAAATTTAAGGTATTTAAGGGAAGTGAACGGTTTTTTTGGGCCCATAACTGAAAATGAGATTATTGCTTGAAAATGCTCCTAAACCCTCCCTCTATCACGTAGAAACGTCCTTTGTCCCGTGTTGGCAACCAAAACCCCCATAATTCCCCCAAATTGGCCCCCTCCCCCGCAGTTGCGCTCAGAGAGACCAGCTGCGGCTCTGCTTAGCTCTGGTTGGTGGGTCCAAAAGATTTTCTTTGTTTTTAGACCGCTGTCCATTCATTGGAGAGGTTTAGTGGTCTCTTGACCTTCTTAGTGAGTGGTTTTGTGCTTGTCCGTCCTGTAAAATGCCTAGAATATCAAATGCAGCTGTTCGCTCTGGCCAAAGATGCATTTCCAACTTTAAGGGGCAATTCCAGCTACAGTTTTTTGCCTATGGAGGAAATCTGTTTTTGCATCGTGAAGATCAAGGTAGGTACTATAAGCAACTGATCTAGTTTTTTGACATGTTGATTAGAAATTTTTTTATTGCAAAAAAAAAATAACAAATTTGAGTATAAAAATTCGAAATTTTGAAAAAAAAAAATTCTGAAGCAATATCAAAAAACTGTCTCAAACATTTGTAGATATGTTCGTTGTGAATCGAACGAAAAAACTAATCGTCTCTATGTACAATTTTGGCTGAGAAATTTAAATTTTAAGAAATTTGCCTCTAGGTAGGGTTGACGGAGGTGGGGGAAGGGGGTGTGGGTAAATTCTTAAAATTTTATGGGCTATAAATTGTTATTCAAATGTTATAAACATGCTGTGAATACCTCAGAGCTTATTTCACTCCGGAAGTATTTCTATTTAATTCTTGAATATTTCATTGGGAAAAACCGTTTGGGGCCCTCTGCAATTTACAGCAGGTGTTAGTGACTTATTGCAACTATGGAAGACTTATCTGAAATGTTTTACACTTATTAGTAGTGTATCAGTTTTTAAGTTCTGATGAAAAAAAATATGAAATCAAACAAAGGAAACAATGTGCACTCAGCACTATGGTGTTTGGTAACTTTGACCGACATTTTCTCAAAATATGGTTCATAGACTTTGACGGGCAATTTCTCCTGCAGTTTTGAAGCTATTGAGAAGATTTTTTTGCATCGTGAAGAGCAAAGTGAGTATAATAAATGCTGGGGAGAGTTTTTTTGAAAAGTTGATTAAAAATTTTTTCATAGTCCATAGAAAAAATTACTGTTTTTTTATTCAAATAGTTATCAATTTTGTTTTTTTTTAGCACAAACAAAAAAACCTTTTCTAGTTATCATAGATATTTTGATTATAAATCAAACAAAAAAAAACATTTGTCTCTATGTATAATATTGGCTGAGAAATTGAAAATTAAAAGAATTTTCCATTGAGGAGAGGGGAGGGGGGTATGGGTAAATTTCAAAATTTTTAGGGCTACAACTGTTTATTTGAATGTCATAAACATGCTGTGAATACCCGAAAGCTTATTTCCCTCCGAAAGTATTTTTATTCCTTTTTCAAAAAATTCATGGGAAAATTCGTTCGCTTCCCTTGATGTGACCGTCTAGTCTGAATCAAGAAAATGGCCGTCACGTTTTTTGTATGGGATCTAAATTTATGAAATTTGGCATACAAATGTATTTTATAAAATAAATTGGGGTTGTATTGCGCACTTTTTTCCAGTTTTGTCATAATTACGGAGACAACGGGAAAAATGAAGTGAAAAAATGGGGTATTTTCAAGCAACCTCTTCTCAGAAAGTAGTTATCGT